>JAGFPH010000047.1:663635-680012 GCA_018207615.1 Philaenus spumarius
TGTACCCAGTAATCTTCTTACTGTAATAGTTGTATCTAGCAGTCATCTTACTGTACTAGTTGTATCTAGCAGTTTTCTTGCTGTACTAGTTCTGTCGTATCTAGCAGTCTTCTTACTGTACTTGTTGTATGTAGCAGTCTTCTTACTGTACTAGTTGTACCCACCAGTTATTTTGCGAATAGGTGTTGCGAAAATACGTTGCCTATTCTCTGTTTGAAGTTATTATTTAGAAATGGTACACGTTTAATTCTGTTATTAGTGATTATTTCGCACATTTGACATAATTTATATTTTTAAAACAATATTTGACGTTTCGGGAATATGAGTTAACTCCCTTAAGTTAGTAAATATATAATAACTGCAAACAACTAACGTAATGCATCTCAGAACCGAGACTAAGAAATCAAAACATATACAATAATCACAAAATTTACAGCAAATGCACCCAAGTATCTTGACTATAGTTATTGGTATATTTTTAGTTGAATACTATTATTATAGTTTTCATTTAGGCCTAGATCACTAGGATTATGTTCCTGTACTTTTAGTCACTTTGTAACGGGATTTGATTTATATTTCCGAAACGGATTTATTGATTTTAACTTAAATGATTACAAATTTCAGAATAATGACTAATAACTACATTGTCCTGATTTTACTGCAGGTTTTTTTATCTCCTCACCGAAAATGTCTACTTTTAAATCTCTATGAAGAATTTCGTTACGTACATACCTTGGTGCATAAACAATGAAACGAAAGGCTTATTTTGGAAAGATTTGATGTTGCGTACATTTATATAACCCAGTACAGTTGTATACCATGAGTCCGTACTGGCTTTAAGGCTTGCTTCTATATCAGTAAGTTATTATAGATTGAACATATTGATTATTTTCCTAGAAGACAATACATTTTTCTGAATTTCAAACTCTTGTGCTTTTCTCTTTTTAACGCGTTCCTTCTACCTAAGTCGTATATCTTATGTCAATCCCACATATTAAGCAGAGTTAGTTCAGAGGGTTGGTATACCCGATGATTACTCTTCAAATTTGTAAAATCATCATTGACTGATTTGTATTAATTCAGATTAATGCTCCAAATGTTGAACTATTAATTTTCTATCTTTACAGCACCAGGCGCTCTTTGAAGCCTTGCTACAGCTTCTCAATTTTACGTAAATTATGTAAACAAATTATTGCTCCTACCAATATTGATTGTAATTGCATTTCCCTGAGAAAGCTTCGGCAGCAAAACAATTCAGTCTAATATTTTTACGTAAGGAAACAATAATTGATAATTTCACTTTAAACATTGTTGTTTCCAGTAAATCTCATCTGTTGTAACGCCCAGTCTGGGGTAATTGGCAATCTACAGCGTTACTTCGCACGCTAATTTTCAATTTCACACTGCACTATGCTTCATTGCTCTTTGCTGATTGCAACAATTCTATTTCACCCTGTTCCAAGTTTTAACTTTCTGACTTTCTGTAATACAGAGCTCTCGCTTACTTTAATTTCTACTTCAATGTTATTTTACATAATTTTATTAATCAAATCCAGTGAATTGTATATTCTACTAAAATCAGGGCTTAAGATCTTATTAATGGCTATAAATCTTACAAATGTATTATCTCAACTAATATTTGTTAAAAAAGGCTAATATTTAAATATTTATATAGTTTTTCCAGTTTATTATGTGTACTTTTCACAATTTCAAAAGTAAATTTTTCTCAGAAAAAACTTACCTAACAGAAAACCCTTGAAATTAATTATTGGATCTCATTTAGGTCTACAGTTGTCTACAGATGTTCTGTTAACTTATGACGAATATACTCTATTACGTACGTTGTTTATATTAATTTTAAACTACAAAGTTTTTTAATCAATATTATAACCTGAATTTGCTGTATCACTGTAATGAACGGACTGTGGAGAACGTGTATTTGATCACATTGTTAGAGTCTAACCCTTAAACGTATTACTTAAGATCATAACTCATGCCCAGATTTTTGTGGTAAGAAGGCGGAAGTAAAGCAAACCGTGGTTGACTCTGTTCTTCGGCCTTTGGTTATTTTGCAACGTTCTACTTTGATGTATAAGTAAAATTACTAATGGACTTACAGATTTCGTCATAGCACATCAGTTTCTAATAGAATCAGGGTACGTCGTAATACGCTGCAGCATTGGAACCTATTCTCTCCGGATCTTGCAACGCGCCACTTATTATTTACCGAACCTGACATCAACAGCCTAAGTACCAGCTTTGACATCCATTATTTGATAAACTACAGTAACTATCTAATGAGTTCGTTAAACTGAAAGATATAAACAAAGTTAACAGGTGCTATAGGCTAGACTCCGCCGACCTAATTTAGCCATAATTATTAATTCGTGGACCGAACATAACTCATATATCGGCTTTAGTTTTACGAAGTTTCGCGTGTGTACAATTAACCACACACTGTAATAACCTACTGCGTATTAAATTAAATTCATACCTTATTCGATAAAATAACCGGTATGGACTGCCTGTTCTCACAAGCGCCTAGATCGATCGGCCATTTCCATAAATCGAACCCAGTGGACAAGTACAATCACATTGGGCACGTTTAGTCACATTGTAAAATACATAAATAATTAAGTACAAAATGTACACTTTTTGTATGGGCTTACATGATAATAAACCAATGATGTATTTAACACAAACTTGGTCAATTAATTAATTTTAATAAACTATCAATTTCATTTTAAATTTCGTAGTTTTAAAATTGCACTTTTTGATTGTTTTTAAAATCGTATGTTTTTCATTTTGTAAAATTTTATTTGACAAATAATAATTATTTAAAAACATTTTATTATTTAATTTTGTTTTATTATGTACTTGAATTACTTGTTTGTTAGTCAATTTATATTGTTATGCCTATTAGTTTAAAATTGTATTTTGTTTGTAAATTTATCGTGTTCTCTATTATTATTTTATTACTGTTTATGGTTAAAGACCAGTTTATTGGATAAGTTTTTTCGGTTTTATATTTAAATATTATTATAATTAATTGTTAATGCATATATTTTTAAGGGTGTATTTGTTAATATTAGATGTTTGTAATACGTCTTTCCCCCCACTCCCCACGAAGACGCGCTGTGATTATCGTAAACGGAGAGGATTAGGGAGAGCGGAGTAAATATTCATATTGTAGTTCAGTAGTGTAAAAGCCCAGATACCTTATATATAAGTTATCTTTGGTAAAGCTCTCCGAGGATGATGTATACAGGATATACCAACATTAAATAACTTTCAATTATTCAGTTGTTTAGTTATTGTTTTTGTTGTTTGGTTTTTCATTTAATTAGTGTGTATTAATTAAGTAAAACCCAAATAAATACTTTTTTTCCAAAAAGGTAAACCTTTTTTACAGCATTCACTTGTTGTAAAAATTTGCTATAATTAATAATCATAGTGTATGTTTGGCCGTTATCTCTAATGCTTGTCTATATTAATGCTTGGTGTCAGGAAGCCGCATGTGGTAGAATATACTGACCTCCTGTAAAAAGTACAAAACGTATACTTTTAGCTTTTTTAGGAATCCTTTCCCGTTGAAATATTAGACCATATTTTTTGGACACAAGGTGTATGATGTGATTTGAAATTGCCATCTTCAAAATTGCAGTTTTTTGTATTTAATTTAACGTTCCTACTTGCACCACAATTAACATAAATTATCAAAATAACTCTATGTTTATGCATATACTGGAGTTTATCAAAATGTATGTTTTGCCGTTATCTTTAATGGAATACTTGATGACAGGAAGTCGCCTAGCATAGCATTAATATAAAGTGCTTGTTGTAGTCATTAAACGCCACTTTGCTTTTATAGGAGCCTTTTTTTAAATTAGCATTTTGATTCAATTTTGAAGTTTAAAGTTCCATTTTTCAGAGTAAAAACAATGCCATACAAACTAATGGAGAAATATTCATTCTGCATCTCCATAATTTGACAAACTAATGTGTCCTGTAAAGAAACGTTTTTAATTTCATGTTTAATTGTATCGTTCTATATCATCAGTGTAATCTAGGTTAGGTTTTGTGTTAAAGTGTTGAATCAAATCAGCTGTTAGGACGTTTTGTGACCTTTAAACGTTTTGTGACCCTATTGACTCCTATTTCTGGAGATCTACCAGGCCAATTTTAGTGCGGTGTGTTTTAAATGAAAGAAAATGTTGTCATTGATATAAAAAATCATCAAATGTAATTTTAATTTCATCGGTAATTTTAATTTAATTTATAAAGGCACTTTTTGCGTATTTTTGGATTTAGGTTAAATTGTACATATTTTTGGAGATCTACCCGCCTGATTTTAATGAGGTTTGTTTAAATAGAATGAAACTGTTGTCATTATTAAAAAAAAATGAAATGTCATTTTTATTTCATCGGTATATTTTTTTTATAAGGGCACATTTTGAGTTTTTTGGTTTTAGGTTAAAACCCTGTTGTACCTAATTCTGGAGATCTACGGAGTTGATTTTGGTGAGGTTTGTTTATAATGAAAACAAATTTATCGTTACTATCAAAAAATTAAGAAATGTCATTTTTATTTCATCGTTATATTTATAAGGACATATTAGAATTTTTTGGTTTTAGGTTAACACCCTATTGATAACTAATTTTAAAGATCTACCTAGCCGATTTTAGTGCAGTTTGTTTAAAATGTAAAAAAATATGTTGTCGTTAATATAAAAAATAATCAAATGTAATTTTAATTTCATCGGCATTTTTAATTTCATTTATAAGGACACGTTTTGAGTTTTTTTTTAGATTTAAGTTCAAACCCTATTGATACCTATTTTTGGAGATCTGACCGCCTTATTTTAATGAGGTTTGTTTAAAATGAAAGAAAATGTTGTCATTATTATTAAAAAAATGTAATGTCATTTTTATTTCATCGGTATATTTATTTATAAGGGCACATTTTTATTTTTTTGGTTTTAGGTTAAAACTCTTATTGTTCCTATTTCTAGAGATCTACGGAGTTGATTTTGGTGCTGTTTTTTCTAAAATGAACAAAAATGTTGTCATTACTATAAAAAAATTAAGAAATGCCATTTTATTTCATCGGTATATTTATAATAATATACTTGAGTTTTTTTGGTTTTAGGTTAAAACCCTACCTATCCCTATTTCTGGAGATCTACATGGCCGATTTTAGTGCGGTTTGTTTTAAATGAAAAAATGTTATTAATACCAAAAAATTATCAAATTACAATACAGAGTTGAAATTGTTTTCTAGTTGAAATTGATATATTAAATTTTATAAGTACACATCAGGTGTAGGCACTTGCTCCATCTGACACAGCTTGGGACGTGTTTTGAAAATAAATCCAAGCGTAGTTTATACTACCTTGCATATTCCCCGAGGAACCTACTGAGCAAGGAGCTAAGGAAGTGTGTTAGGTGAGGCATGTAATGGGGTCTACACCCTCAGAGCTTGTAAAATACGCAAAGCTACCAACTGTACAGTGTAGAAATAAAAGGGCTTGTACTTTACCTTATGTTTACGATTTGATTAGTTTCCAAATTTGGTGAATAATAACAAGTTTTGATCGTTAAACAAAAATTAAAAAAGTTTATTCTGTATTCCTGTAGTTTATTTACTTAACAACTCAAACGAGAAACTTTTTTATGTTTTGTTTTTAAATAGCTTACATGCACATTTTCGCGCTTTAATCATTGTGCAGGACTGTTTATAATTTTAAGTCTGTCAGTTTGTCTCGCATCTTTTTCGTTTAACATTTTTTTTGCCATACTTGTAGGTGATTTTAGTAAACCCAAATGCAAAATAAAGGGAATGGAAAAAACTATTAGTTTATGGTACTTCTGTCAAAAATTGAAGTTGGTAACACCCCGTCCAGTTGGTGTCGTTAGAATAGGTATTTGAAGTTTAATTAAACGTGCCATTTAGTATTTTTACCTCTCTGTCACAAAATATTATCGCCCAAAATCGTAACCTTACAAAAAGTAAAAAAGTTACCTTACAATTCATGGATAAAACTTATAAAAAATAGCATTTAATAAGTACTTATTGTAAAAATGATAAATATCAAGTTTAGGTTTGTAAAATCTTATACGCTAGAAATCTATTAAAATTTTCTATAAATAAAAATAGTTTTTACCGTAGATATTTCAGAGAATGCTCGTGCTTATTTTTAGTTATTTAAATAAAGTTTTATCAGAGTAGAGTTCTTTAATAAAATAGGAGACTAGCAAGTCAAGAGACCCGTCAGCCGTTTAGAAAGTTTTACAAGAATAATACACAACATTCTTGTTATTAATGCAGTAAATCTGGCTCTACTGCGCCTGCGTCAGAGTCCAGGTTATTGCTGTTAGACCCAAGTGCATCTGTCCTAATCAATCGCAATTTCTGTGAAAATATCAGAGTATACAATATTATGTTTGAATTTGATACCCCGCGAGATTTGGTGAGCAAAGTGAAATTCCATTCAGGTTATTAACACATATCTCCATGTTGGGCAACCATAAAGTCTTGAGGTTATATTTCTTTCTCTTACTGAATTTTCTAAATACGTCTTACTTGTACGAATACGCCCGTTGCCTGTTTCATGTGCTAAATATCCAACTGTTTTAAAACCAAACTGCTAAGATACTGGATCTGTTTCACCTGTTCTGTGATAATTGTTCAATAAATTATAAAATTACCTTCTTTTTCTTCGTTTATATTTAGCCACTATTCTTCCCCTACTGATCAGCTTGTCAAAATAAACATGAACGTTCATATCATCGGCTGAACAGAGTGTTATAAAGTTGGATCATAAAATGTTTTTATTTTTGGAGGTACTACCGAGTTACACATTTTAAAAGTAACCTAAGTTAGACATACTCAGCCAATTCATACGTTAGATTTATAATGACTTTTAAAGCACTCAACGATATTAGCTGTTTGTTAATATATTTGATCAACGGAATCAGGGTTAATTGACTAAGGGTGGGTATGTAATTAGCTTGTGTATATTGCACCAAAACACGTCAATGCAATTTGCAGCCTTGTTTAAGGAAACTCATAAACTTAGACGTAGTTTAATTTACTTACTGTACTTTTCTCAACGAGAGTAAATAGTGTAGTACAGAAAGGTGGTTATTACTCTGTCAACACATCGTACCATGTTTACACATACACAGTACTATTTAATGACATATATATTTAAATACAGTATCTCATCACATGTTATTTTACAAATTTCTATGAATTATAACTAGTTTACTTTACTTATTGTTATTGATTATTTATTTGCGATTTAAGATTGGGTCGTTGTATGTTAAAGAACTTGTTAAGCGACTTATTCCTTTGTATCTCGCTTCCGTATAACTCTCCAATTCCCATTCCATTGAAAATCAAGTAATTTAATAACCACTATGGTTTTTGTTTTATTTATACTAATTATAACTCATGGTAAATTTTTTATATTTTTTGAAGGGGGTAACTGGTTTTTTTGGGCGTTAGGAGTAGGAAAAAATGCGTAGTAAATAATATACATGTATTTTGTTGTTTTTATTGCTTTTATATATTGTATAATAACAGAACTAGTAACGAAATAAACAATGTGTACCCACAATGAATCATTAATGTAAAGAAATATTCAAATTGTCATTGGAGTTTTGTCCTACTTATTTTCTAGAATGATAATCATACCATCACTGAACGTGGAGACCGACGTTGCACTTTCTGCACATAATTCTTTTGCTCTTATGGCAATTATCACATCTGCGTTGAGAACACTCTTCTCCTACATGTTTATGAACTTGAGCACAAAGCCGCACAGCAGATATACTGTATGAACTTTTTTTAAATATGTTGTAATGCAAAAATTGTAAATTATCTCAAATACTGTGTGTCCTTTGTTACATTCTGCTATCTTTTGTAACATCTCCTGGCGGTATAATTAGTTTATGGACAGTAAAATTCAACACCATTATTTCTTTAATTATCTCAATGGTATCGAGAAATAGTTTTGTGTTAGACATCCTGGCGCTGTAGAGCTATTTACCATTACACGCATGCGCAAAACAGTTTAAGTGAGTTGTAGTTCTCACGGCCATGTATCGCACGATCCTATTGTTCAATGATACAAATATTCCTTCAAGGTTAAGTAGAAGGAATACATTCTTTTTGTATTAGTCTGTTAGCTCTTGAGACAATTGATGCGTAGCTTTGTATCTCTTGTTTTGCCTAAGGTCTTTACTCTATGAAAATGGATAGTGGAATGGAATAGCATGCGGAAGTATGCAATGATAATAGCTAGATCGATCCCTTACGTATGACGTTACCGAACTCGTCAACTAAGCTACCACCGCGCCGCTCTCAAACTCTTTTCAAACAATTCGCCGTAAGCACGGAAAGGAAATTTAGATTGTACGCAGAACTTAAAACGTCTGTGGTCTCTGTTCCTATTTGTTTAATCAAATATCTGAGAGGAAACAGAATAGAAGTGATGTTGGAGTGATTTAAAATGTGACCAAGTCTCCATACGCAGTAATTTTCGATAGCAGAATGTCACAAGCCGTACGTGACTCAGGAGATGGATTAAAGGGTTAAGCCAATGTTGGGCTACACATGCCGACTTTATAGGTTAGCCCACCCGTGCCAAGTCCGCAACAAGTTTGTATTCGAGCAGCGTTTGATAGTTATAGACGTGTAGAAGATTGCCTTTCATTCCGCACGACAAAATACTTCCTCCCTTGCGTTTTTACGATACATTGCATTTTATGTACAGCTATTTATTTTATTATAAGTCATTGCTGGTTTTGCACATAAGATACCACGAATTTCCGGCATTTTCACCGTTATAACTCAAAATAAAATACATTTTTTGTAAATAAAAAAGTATTATAAATAAAGCATTGGTTAAACAAATAAAAGAGCACTGTGGCGACAAAATCACACTGATTTAAATAAAAACCCGAACCACAAAACAAGGAACAAAAACAACAACTAAATTGTAAGTTATGTTTAATACGTTAATAAGTTATGTTTAGGGTAACGTATTAAACATAACTTACAATTTAGTTGTTTAGTTATTGTTTTTGTTCCTTGTTTTGTGGTTCGGGTTTTTATTTAAATCAGTGTGAAAGCATTGGTTAATAAAAAATATATATTACTGTATATTGTAAAGAGGAAATGTTTGCGTGTATTTTGTTTTTCTATTATAATTTAATTCATAGCACACCTTTTTGATTTTGATGAAGTTTTACTATTTAGTTGTCTTCTGGGTTTCACCATGTTTAATTGTTTTCATCTTTCCACGAAAACATTAGAAGACTATGGTGTGATATCGATTTGCGATATGTGTGTTTGTCACAAGTAGATACTAATCAGAAGTAATTTTTGTTTTATGATCGCTCAGAAATAAGTTTTTTTCTCTTTTTTACCATTTTCCAACAGCTTATCACAAATTCACAAAACAATCGCAACCAAATTTATTGTTATACAGGATGTTTGTCGGATCAGCTATTAATAAAATATTTCTTAAAAAGCCAGTTTATTCAAATTTGTATGACTTAGCAAATATTTTTGTTGAAAATTTGAGTCAACTAGGTATAAATACATTACATAAATGCTCTCAACGTCGTAAATTCATTTAGGCCTACATTTACACGAATAAAATGAATTCAGAGTTGTGTCACGCATTTAATCAACTAATATAAAAGTGAGTTTTCGTCCGTACATGCATGTATGCGTACGTGAGTAACACAACAGCTAATTTCACTCATAATCGGTAATATGTAAGCAAACCCAGCATAGATTATAACTGACTTTGGGGCTATGTTTAAAACTCCAATAATTATAATTTCTTGTAAAGTTGATTTATTTAAATAAATTAATAATAAATTTGGCGCCGACTTCAAAAATTTGTTTGTATCGGCATTGAAAAAATTACGTTTGCTCAATATACTAATTATTTTTTACTTTTTAGTTTCAGCATTTTGTTGATTTTGTTTTTTTGAAGTTGGTTTATTTTTTTTCAAAAATTTATTATTTTTCATATAAGTTAGTATTTAATAATACTATTATTGTACTTTTATTTTATTTTATGGTATAGGTTTTACTTTGATTAATCAGTTGATCTTTGTTTGTATCTATTTAACTAAAATAAGATAACTTTATAACGTTTTAAGCGTTGACTTCTGAGTGGTATGTGCTGTTGGAACTGATCTTTAAATTAAGAAATATAATATAAATGTATAAATATACTTAGAAAAGTCATTGGTACATAGCGGACTACAGTGGGGCGAATTAAAGTAATTGTTATATATAATATGGTTTAAAATACGTAATATTAAAATAATCGTGATTATTTGAAAGATACAGGCCTATACTTATCTTACTTATATATAGTACAGTGTGATTATTTGAAAACTTACCACCTTTATTACTTAAAAAATGGAAAGAGTTATCCAAAATCTGTCTGATCTCTGGACAGTTATTCACAGTCAGGGGGAACCTTAAAACCCGATTTACAAAATCTCAAAACCCTCCGCTTCCCCCATCTAAAAATTTTGTAATATACACATGTGGCTTGCGATACATCAAATTGAAGCCATTTTAAAACCACGAATTTCTGTAGTAATGAAATTAAAATTGGCTAACACGTCCATTCGCTACGTTCAAAAATTTTATTTTGAAAGCTATTTTTATAATTTTATATTTTTAAAAGACGGAAAGAGATATCGAACATCTGTTCTCGGGAAAGTTATCCATTTTGTATGTAATCAGTAGTAAAAAATTGGCAAATCCCCCCCTAATACCACTCCTATAGCCCGTCAAGAATTTGTAATGCACCTTATATGACTTGTGATATATCAAATTACAACCCTTTGAAAACTTAAATGTCTATGTTAGTACATTTCAAATTCATAAACGTATTTTTACGTTAAACCTTGAACCATACTAACCGTTTCTTCAGGCCACAAATAAAGAAATTAAAGTGAAAGTTCAGTTGCAATTAAATGAATACATTCATATTTTTCTTATCAGGGCATAAGCTAAGGAGTTCCTTTTTACCATTCTGTGATGAGGTAAACTTGGTTCTTGTTTATTTCAGGCTGTTTACTTTTTCCAAAATTATATATTGACCTTTGCAATAATATTTCCATAGAGTGATAACCTATTTTTATCAAGTTCTAGAAAATAATTTACAAAATAAAATTTTTGAACGTAGTGAACGAAAGCGTCAGCAGATTTTTGTTCTCTTACCACAGAAATTTATGTTTTTTTTATAGGGCTTCAATTTTATGTACCGCAAGCCATATGTGTGCATTGCAAATGTTTGAGATGGGGTGGCAGGTGAGTGGATTTTGTAAATTGGTTTTATAAGGCTAAACCTTATAAATAACTGTCCCTAGATCAGATTTTGTACAACTCTTCCTGGTTTTTAAATAATGGAGATGGAAAGTTTTCAAAAAATCACCCTTTATAAAGTTGTTAAATAAAATTTCAAATTGAGCTTGGTGGCAGAAATAACCGACCTTGCACGACTATTTGCGAATACAGTACCATTAATCTAGTTTTGTATTCAATCTTTAATTATTATTTGTGTTTGAAACTCCTCTAATTACACATTACTTAAGCTATTATATTTATTTTATTTATACAGTAAGCTGAATTCATATTTGCTTCTAATCTGTTGAATAGGCCTATTTTACTTTTTGACTCATTGGTTATATAACCGTGTTACGATGTAACAGTTGTTGTGTTTTTAAATTACTATACGTAACGGCTGTTATTGATGAAAGGAATGTTTCTCACTTCCACCCATTAAACTGGTTTGGGTAAATAAATAAATAAAAGACAAAATTTGTATATATAAAAAAAGGCATCGATATGAAATTTGCCATAAGACGACCGTATACACAATCCATTGTGTTTTATTGGACAAATCAAGCCAATCGTTTTTACTAGTTCCCTTTCAAAACTGGAAGATTAATTGTGTATAGAAGAAAAGAGGGCACAACTTCAAAAATGTAGATATGGGATTTAAATAGAGGTACCATCTCAGTCCAAATTAGTAGATGTAGATAGAATCTTAAATGTCTATTATTTTCAAGATAAAAAGCCTACTTAAATTTTGAAATTTTTTTACAAATAATCAAGGTGAAATTTGGTTCCATAGTTGGTTTACTAATAAGTAAGCGTTTACTAAACGACGGTTTCTATTTAAAAATTTTAAAAATGTTTTTCATTTATAAACAGTTCAACAATTCATTTTAGAGTATTACGTTACCTGAAGGGTATTGTATTATTATTTTATTGTATTTCTTTGTGAAATTTTGCCGAAATACAATCTTATAAATTATGTGGGAGTTAAGTGAATTAAACACGTAAGGGATATTATTTATATTTTCGTATAGTTAAAATACAATAGTATACAAACATAAAAATGTCATACTCGGTTAAAAGTTAATTTAATTTAAACTTTTTCAAATGACATTATTCTTTTAGTCTTAAAGACATGTGTTCTAGCGAGTAAAAGTTTACTGTAAATAAATGTATCTTCATAAAATGCAATGTATCGTAAACACAAAAGAGGGAAAATGAACCATTATTTTGTCGTTCGGCGTGGTGTGGAAAACATGTCGTTTATAACTAACAAACTCAGTCGGAATACTAATCTAACTTGTTGCAAACTTAGCGTTAGTGGCCTAACCTATAAATACGACGTGGGTAGTTTTAGATTTGTTCATTATACACCCCGTAACTCTATGAAGGTGTAGCAAACATGTTTTAAAAATAAGTATTAATATAATTTGTTCGTCATTTTGTTTTATTTTTGTAAACTTTACCATCCACCATTTTGTTATCAATCATATTATTAAATTGAAACTTGCGCAAATGTAGGCGTATTAGTTTTTTTTTAAATAAGCTTACAAATTGTGTGTCACATTCTATCCCATAGAAAAAATAGGAGAATTTCTACGTGTAAGCCTATTATGTTTAGTTGCATTGACTAGCTATCAACTTGACATATTTATAATCGGCCAGCGTTTGCTCAACACTTTGCAACTGAACTTGTGGCGTTACTGAGACTAAAACTAACCTGACATAAAATATTTCTATGCACGTAACATTAGGGTTTCAAAAGTTTCAATTATTTTACTTCTTGACCTTTTATCCTATTGTAAATTAAACTGGTACGTAATTGTGAAGTTACGGTTAAACTAAATAAGCCCGTGTTAAAAGCACATTATCTAGCAACAGTTTGGGAAATAAAAGTTAAGATCAAGTTTTCAAAGTATATTCATCAATCTTAAAGTGCTGCTGTGGCAAATACGCATAGTAATCAGTTCTCCGAGCTTAAACAAAAGTTACTTTGTGATCCTAACTTATACATTATGTAGGTGAAGCGAGTGGAAACGTTTTCTTAAATGTTTAATGTGCGTTTAGATGTTTAATAAATCATTGAATTTTTATAAGTAAATGTTGACTAAAACAACTGTATAGGTGTGGCTACAGATTTAAGTTTGCCATCTACATATGCGCAATTTTAAATAAGCAATTGAATAATTACAATTAATAAATTCTGCGAGAAAACGCCAAGTTCGTTAAATTTGTTACCCCTCTCCCAAAAAAGTTGCAGAAATCTTTCTTCCTTAAAATTTGCTTCTGTGTAATTGGAAAATATTGTCCTTATTTTATTTGATTGTAAACTTCTTTCTAATTAAACAAAGTGATTCATTTACAGAAATGTTAGGAGTTAAGTTGAGTTTTAATTATAATGAAGACACGGTAAACAGCAAGATTGTAATCATGTAGACAAATTACAAAAATGTTCTTTTCTTTTCATTTTGGAGGAACATAAACTTTAACATGTCTATGTTGAAAGTAATTGTTGGTTTTAAAGATATTTACGGTCCCATCTAACTGTATTAATCAGCACCAGATGTTTATTTTCGGTGTTTCGCGTACGTATTTTAGTGATGCTTACAAATGACATATAATAAAACAATGCTTAATACCTCTCCCTTACTGAAAGCTATTTACAGTTTCCCTGATCACTTCCTAGGTAATTTTCCTAGCCTATTCACTAGGCAATGTTAAGCTAATATAACGTTGTTTTGGTCCAGTTTTTGAAAAATAAACAAGAATTAATTGTGCAACTTACACTTTCATTGTGGCCTTTATCCTTCGATGGTCACCAGTGACATTTAGTTCATTCACTCATTCCTTTATCGTTTTGGTAGAACAATTTCTAGATATTGTTACTTAACTTCTTCACCATGTATATAAAAATAAACACTACTATTTTAACCAGCTGCCTGACGATGCATAATAAGGAATTATAAGTAGCAATAATAATAATAATAATAATAATAATAATGCTACTGTTCGTTATTTTACTTTATTTACGAAGTTTTATCAAGAACCGGCTGTACATTAAATTGAAAAAGAAAATCAATTATAGCAAATATAAATTAATATTATGCTTACAACCAAACAGGTTAAAAACATACATCATGGATATTGGTTAAAATTTATATTTTTGAAATGTGTAATGGGTTTCTTTTTTGCAAGAAAGGGCTAGTACCATAGCTGCGCCACTTGCGCTACAATGCATACAGTTCTTGTTGGTTGCGTTCAATGTTGGATCACGTAAGACTGATAGGCTACTTGAATCTATAGAGTCTAGAGCATGAAATCGTTATACTCGTAGACCAAACAGTATTTCTCTCTTATTGGTAAGATAATAATTCACCTTGTTCAATTCAGTGAGGTGCGATCACTTTTCGTACAATTACTAGTATCATTAAATTTGCAGCAAGTTTATTTAGGGTTTAAGTTTGTTATGTGACAAAGCGTTTTAAAAATTAGTAAAAATAACTCTTATTTTTTTAATTTAAGTCAGTTTTAATTTTAGGCCAATATCGTATGCTTACATAACCGATGTTTATTTCAAGTTTAAACTTCAAAATATATTTATCTCTCTATTATATAGAAAAAAACTCCGCACCTACTGCGCATGCTTTAGGAACTAGGTCAATGCTACCAACACCACCCTATATCTATCCAAGAGCCTATATTCTAATCAATTATCTTTTTCGTGAAAATATCAGAGTTTACAATAATCTGTTGGCATTTGTTTCGACGCGAGTGTAGATGGAGAGCGAACGGCGAAATTGCTAGTCTTCGCGGCGGTTGGTGAGTGATGGATTAGGAGTCAGGTCACTCTAGTATTATTATATAGATAGGGTAAGAAACAAGTGAATTCGATTTATAAAAGAACACAACTTGGATGGTCTATTATGATGTGTATAAGATTGTTTTATTTTTATTGTAAAATAATAAACTGATTGTCTGAAAAGTCTTAGTGGGCGAATATCTCCACGTGGGAGAAGAAAAGCTGCAGACTTTAGAACGTGTACTAATAATAGAAAATTTAGTTACTTTAGAAGTTGAATGCAACAAGTTAATTGCTGGCTTGTTAAAGCAAATTGTACCTTCTGCCACAACGCCTACACGTCAACTGTACCATTATATACACACAACTCAACAACTTTGTGCTATTTATTATGTTGCTTTGTGGCAATGATTTATTAGTTCTTACTTAACCTACATTTGTGTTTGAGAAGTGTACTAGTTTTGGTTTAAACTGTGTGTAGGTGAAATTTAAATAGCAACAAGGAAAATACGCTGCAATTCAAGTTTTGAAACAATTTCCTAGACAACGGGAAAACACGTGACACACATTGTTTCAAAATTATATTATTATAAAATTTAATTTGACCAACCTTATTTTCTGCGTTTACCTTTAACTGTTAGTTTTCGCTTTGTAACGTTGGACTTCTAAAGTTGTTTACACTTTAATAATTACATTTTGTACGGTCAGGAAGTATGTGATGATATTATTTCCGTTTAACATGTAACGTAACTATGCTGCTAAAACAAAGGTCGTTCTGCAATATATCTGTAAATATAAAGGCAGAAGGTTTGGAAACTTACACCGATTTAATTCAATTACTTCTCATTCGTTTACGATGAGACACAAGATAGAAGTATTGAGGTGCCATTATGATTGTACAAGCCGCCATGAGTCAATCCTTTTGAAGGACTCCTATTATACAGGTCGACCTTGAAAATACTAATAGAAGACATGCGGATTTGCCAAATCGTAAGTGATTAAAGCTTGACAGCAGTTTATGCATTGAGCTGTTCGAATTGACAACCGCGCGTTATTCTTGCTCTTCTATTGGTTGTTGCCCAAATGACCCGCTTCGTGGCGCCTGATATAGTTATCTGGATTGCAGTAAGTGATAAAGCTTGACAGCAGTTTATGCATTGAGCTGTTCGAATTGACAACCGCGCGTTATTCTTGCTCT
>JAGFPH010000047.1:680022-757314 GCA_018207615.1 Philaenus spumarius
ATTGTGGACAATTTATTATGTTTGTTCTTCTTATTTTTTCGTATTGGACTGGTATTTTGAAACGATTTTATGTTAATTTGGCTTTTATAAAGTTTAACCTACTGTACAAAGTTCAACCATGAAGCATTGTTTTTAGAAATAGGTATTACGCCAGGTTGTTGCATTAGACCTTGCTTATCGCCCTCTCCTTCCAGTCATATTTAAGATATCTAATCAATATTAATCATTAATTTCAAAAGGTACAATTATATTACATAGTGAAATTATTATGTCCTACATTCGGGCAATTTGTTTTATGTTCCATTGTCAGGTAGTGCAAGGTTTTAGCTTCCTTGACACTTTTATTTTAAAATAGTATTACTTAGTTCTAAATCTGGAGATATTCTTGTGTAATCTTATATTATTTAATAACACTGAAAATAAGTTACATACGACTTCAATAAATGTACAGTACTTAAAGTTTGACAGTAAACATTGTTTAATATTTGATAACTTATTCGTAAACTAGCTGTGTCCGTGATTTCGCAATCATCTATTATCTACGCATCCTTCCTAAATCATGCCCGACTTCAACATGGCAATAAATTAAAGGAGATTGTAGGGTATCATAAGCCAGGTGTGTTTGAAAAATGCGTTTTAGATGATCATCGTGAGTACGCAATACAATGTCACATGTATTTCATTACTGTTCAACTAATAAGACCACTACAACTTCATCTGTAATTTTGTCTCGATGACTTCCAGGCGCGTTTATGCAATCTTGATACATACGGTCAGTGTGGGGTTTGCATACGTTAGTTACAACATATACGCTCGAGACGCATTTTAAAATTGACATATATTTTTGAACCGATTTCAATGAAACAAAAACACTAATTGTTAGGTCTAACTTCTTTCAATTCATCTCTGAAAACCACATCCAAATTGGTTAAGCCGGTGCGGAAATTAATGTGCACATACAAACAGACAAAAAGTATTTTTACGGTTGTATTACATGTATAGATAGAATAATGATAAGACACAAATTGTAAGAGTTATTCAATATACAGCTATGCTTTTGGTTCATTTAAAGTAAGTCAGTGTTGTAATAAAATTATTTAATTATCGAATCATTAATATATTTATGAAAACATTTAGTATTTTCAGCGAAAACTTGCAAGTTTCAGCTTATTTATTAAACTATACTATAGTTTCGGTCGTGTTAGTGAGTTTTTTTGACAGTTTTTGAATCTGTTTTACATTTCAACTATGAAAAACAATTGGGTGTCGAACTGTTTCTAACTTTGGAACTTTTAACACAGAGACGTTAGGTCTATATTTTATGTAGTTTAGAAACTTGGAATCAAACATCATCAACAAGCTACCGACGCGACGCGATGACTATAATATGATGGCTAGATACAATCACTAATGAGCCTCTGCTATAAGAAGAAAGAAGCGCTTTGGAATCAGGGAGATCATAAGTGGATGCGATAGCAGTTGCTGGCAACGATATGGGGTTAAAAAGATTTTCTGAGGCCCAATGATCATCAATGGAGTGAACATATTTAATAATAATAATAATAGTATTTTTTTTTTAATTTTCATAAAATTAGGCTACTTTTAATACAGGCTACTTTTTAAGTCAACAAGAACTTTTACTTTATAACAATTTCAACGGAAGTCGAAGGAAAATACATTTATTTTAAAGTTGGAGGAAACGCATATACTATAGACTTTCTATGTGTCCAATTTTTAGAAAGTTTGCAGTGCTTGAAGAATTATTCTCTAAACAAGAAGAATTTCAGTATTTTAGTGGGCTGAAAAAGTATGAATTATTGTTTATTTTAAATATGGTATATTTAGTTTTAGAGTTCAGTACAAAACCATAAAAATCTAACAGAAATGTTTGTTTATTGCATCTGGTCAAATAAAACATTTATATTAGGGCACAAGTATGATAAGGCAGTTTCATCTACAAAAGCCGTTAGTGAACCGTTAAAGGTTCCTTGGCGTAGGTCCTTGCATTATATTAAAAATAACATAGGCCCAAGGACACTCAAGTAATTAGTTTCGATTAACTGAATGCTTCCTGAATTTTGACTACCTGAGTTCTGTTTTCCATACATATAACTTGAAAGCCAATTTAGAGTTCTCGTACAGATAATATGTTGAAACGATTTAACTCAAAATGTCTTATATGTTTTCGATGTAAATTTTAATAATGTGTTAAACATTGCCCATAAGTGGCATGTTTCTTTTCGTGCTGATTAAACCAAAAGTAAGGCTAAGAAAATACGCCGTTTATGTTTTAAAATGATGAACCGTGAAAGATAGATTTAAGCAACATGAGAAGACATGTTGACAATTAAGAGTACTATAAAAATATTATCAACAATACGTAGTCCTATTAAAATTATCTTCTAAGCTTGAGACATGTTGTTGGTTTGTCATGTGTTATATGATACTTAGAGCACTAGGACAGATCTATCTAGCATTACACAATTTGTCTATTTGGTTAACACGTTCTGTCTTTAGGGCATAACTTCCGGATGTATATAATTTATTTTATTTCCGTAGTCAGATGTAAATAACAAAACATTATTTGTCGTATTAACAAATTACAATAGAATGTCAACCATGTTTATTTGATATACTGTATGTTGAACGAATCCTTTATGAATAGTTACCTGACCAATGCACGTACTTTAAATTGTCAGTTCATAGTTTGAATGTGTGAAATAAGACGATCTACGTATCCCGCTAGGTAATTCACATATTCTTCTTTCAGTTTTGGTTACAGAAGAACCTACATTACAGAACCTCGCCTACATCCAATCAAGTTAAATTTTTAAACGCAAAGTTTGAAACGTTTAAGGAACGTAACTTTCTTTGTGAACAAAAGAAACCAACTTTTAAAAGCGAAAATGTCTTTTCCTCAACACGAGTACTTACTTGTACATATAAAATCCATTTCCGTAGCATTGTTTTATAAGAGAAAAGTATCGGGAAAGATTAATAGCCGAGATATAAACCTGGTTGTTGAGAGTTGGGTAAAACTGTGCAAATAAATTGTACGGTAAAGTTTGGTTAAGTGTGAAGTGAATGTGGCTTTATTTTCCTCCAGCTCTACCTGTCCTGTCGGTGGTTGTTTATGGTTAGCCCTTTTATTGTTTCTGTCTTTACAGTAAGCCACATTCGAGGGATTCCAAATTAAAAGACTTCATGGGATTAGAAATTTTTCAGGATATTGACATTTAAAACTGCATATTAAAAGTCGATCTCGTTTACAGTACCTACTATTAAAAGCTGAAACATAATAATTTAGAGTCTTCATACAGATATTCTATTTTATATTATAAAGAGGAAAATAAAATCGTTTTAAATGAAAATATTTGACTAAAAATGTCTTATCTATTTCGATGTAAATTTTAATAATGTGTTATGCAGTGTTGTCTATGTGACATATGTTTCGGTTAGGTTATCTTTCATGTTGATGTTTTTTCGAAATAACGTTAAGATAATCCGCCTTTTATGGTTTACACTGGCTAAATCGTTAAATATACATCTAAACAATAGAAGAAGAAATGTTAGCAGTGAAACGCCCTACAGAAATATTCCCAACAGGACGTCGTTCTATTAAAGTTTTCTTGTTATAATAGGTTTAATTTTACAAAGAAATCATTTTAAAATCGGTTAAATAAATGTGCTTTAGGAGTTTTTTAAATCACGGTTTTAAAGCTATTTTCAATTAAAATTAAATGATCGCAATTTTCAAACGAATTACTAAAACAAGTCGATTATTATTTTCAAACTATGTCTTTACATAGGCCGATTCCGTCCAAATTTGAACTCGGTAGTTTAAAGCGTTTTAGGTGTAATATTTATTAAGTAAACAAAAGAAAATGTCTCTAGACGGATAACGGATCATTTTATTAATTATGCTTTTGGGACGTTTTTACTGTAAATTGTGTAGTAAACAGGTAGGTAAATTATTACTTTACATTTTTAATTTGCAGTTTTTTAGTCCTTTGTATAAATCTAAAGCGTGTAGCCCAAAGATGGTGAAGAAAGTATTGAAACTTACAAATAATTGAAATGAAATTTAACTGCTGTAAATAGTTTAAAAAGAATTTGTATTTGTCATTTAAAACATATGAAAATATACAGTAACCAACCATTTACTCTAATACCTCTACTACTTCTAATACTCATTTCCTTCAACAGCAGATTTCATACTTTAAAATAATACGTAGTTCATATTTTCAGTTAAGTTTTTTGTTTAGGAAACTTTTTGTAACTTTACTTATATCATTTACGATCTAAGCTGTGAGGTTGTGATTAATTCTATGCTTCAATCAAAAATGTGTATGTGGAAGTTGCAAGAGAGTTTCCCTTGCTCAATCCTAGATATTATTGTGCTGTGAAATTATTTTTGATCATGGTTAAATTTTTCATCTTCAGGTCCATATAAAGTATTGCCGCATTATTTTAAGTTC
This sequence comes from Philaenus spumarius, assembly GCA_018207615.1. Lineage (NCBI taxonomy): Eukaryota > Metazoa > Arthropoda > Insecta > Hemiptera > Aphrophoridae > Philaenus > Philaenus spumarius. Next base: position 684,501 of record JAGFPH010000047.1, read on the forward strand.
CATATATACATCCTTGTAAAATGTTCCATAACTTGTAAATCGATTCTGTTGCTTCTCAAAACGACTTTTGTAAATAGTTGCTAGGCAACATTATAACCTTGTGTGTGTATGCATCATGACATGGGGCAATACCGATTGCCTACAGTAATGACCTAATGCTAGTAAGTAGCTATCTGCCATGTGTGATACAAGGCCTAAAGCAGGCTTCTATTTGTGTATTGGTCGTGTCTGGTTTCCAATAAACACCAACACTTCAATCAGCCGCACAAGGAGAAGTGACATCATACGATCGTATCTACGTTTATTACGCACTAAGCAAACTAATTAGTTGGCTTCATCTTACCTTAATTGGCTTTCACTTGCTATTACATTTGTGAATTGTTGATTTATGGTAGGTATATGCAGGCTTGACTGTGTTCACAAATTATCGGATTTGTTATTACAGTCGGCTGTTTTAGCGTTTGACCTACGTCGAAGATATATACAAGATTTTAATAAATTTCTTCTATACAAGATTTCTAATACTACTTCACTAGGCATTTACACAACAATAAATTAGTTCTGCTAAAATGCATGAAAACGAGTTTTGTTTTGTAAAAGAAACAACAAAATTAATATGAAATGTATACAAAACGGGTAACCTTACCAAACCTTACCATCTTTATTCTACAGATAATAATAGCCTACTATTTACTTTACCGCATGATTTTTTTAAGTGTGCCGACATTGGATCTCAGAAATTATTGATTTTATGGCAGTGTTTAAATAGGGAACTTCAGCTTAATTGCAGTGAACAATAAAACATTTATCTATTATAACCAACATTTTTTAAATGGTTGATACCAACACAAAAAATAAAACCCTCAACTTAACTGTTTATTAATTTTTTTAAGTGTTGTTTGGACTATTTATATTTGGTAAAAGTACCCACCGTGTAGGTGTTTCATTAGGTATTTCGATCTCATAAATGTAAACCATACTAATATCTGAAATCATGAACTATAATTGAAATTATATTATATTATTATTGACCTAATCTTCTTAAACTTTCTTTTTAAGTTAGTAATTAGTTAAAACATACTTTAAACCAAACGCTTTGTTTAAAATATGTTTCTAAATCATTCATTTTTATTCCTACAAGGTAACCTAAATGTATAGACCTAAACTAAAATTTGTTAAATTTGGTGACCTTAGTCAGGTGTTTAATCTGTTTAGTCCTTTTTTAAACTTGTTAGCATACAGTTTTCAATGTATTTTTGAAAACGTTAGGAACCCAATGTTTCTAAAAGATAAAAAAATGTGTATGTTGGATCAGCTTATATAGTATAGGAAATTAATACTAATCCTTAGGTTTCGACGGTCAGGGAAGGTCAGAGAATTTGTAAAAGTCAGAAAAAATTGTTTTCTACTATTAAGCCCCCCTCATCGATGATGAAAAAAATTAGTTTTATTTGCTTCATTTTGTAACACCAGATTTTGAAGCAGTTTTTTTTTCATTAGGACATCTCCTCAGTAAGTCAAAAACATAAAAAGTACTAAAAAGTCCCACCCAAGTTTCTTTTTTTTTAAGAAGAAGATGTATATCCTATCTAAGTTACCAAATGAGGCGATTCTAAAATTTGAGATTGTTAAATACAATTTAATTTTTAATTATCTTTATTTTATATTCAGTTGAGACTAGTTTGATCTGGTAAAATGTAAAACTTGAATGTTAGGATTAAATGAGGTGCTGATTACAAGAATTATTGTAATGTAACTATAGTTAACTGTACTCTGGGAATTTAAACACTGAAAAGTGAACATGTACCGTTTCCTCTCAATATTTAGCACTATATTTTGAGGAAATTGTTCCTATTAATTTTCATAATATAAACACTAAAAACTGAAGACATAAAAATTAAGTGCTTCTTTAAAATTAAATCAATTTATACTGGGGTAATAAAGGAAAATACACCTGCTGTCTTTGTTTTACTTGGATGGTGATGCAAGCAGTACGACTGTACAGGAGGAGGCTGAAATGTGTTACTAAACTAATTTCAAAATATGCCTTAAGTTGCTCAGGGAAGTTGAGACAAAAATCAGGAAAAGTCAAGGAAATTAATTTGTAAAATTCTGTAGGAAACCTGTATTGTTTTGAAAAATGAATGACAAAATATTGTTTTGCATGTTTTTTTTATATTACATGTTGAAACGTTTTCGACGATACTTTTGAGAGAAGTATAAAACAAAAAATTACACACTTCGGGCTTTGTGTTTTAATCATATTCTTGTTTACCCACCAACTTATTTTAGAACTGAACACTTTTGAGACGGCCGATTGTACTTTTGAACTCGTAACTCTCAGTTTTATGATTAAAATAAAGTGCATTTAAAATCGTATATTATAACCTGAAATTTCGAAATTCCGTTTATTATTGTTATGTAAAAAGTTAGGCGATGTTAACACGGTATAATTTAATTATGTTTACTTATTATTATATATAATAAATACTGCACAATGTATACGTAGTAAAAAAATAAGATTGTTTTCTGTTTCAGGTAAGAAAATGTTGCTGTAGTTAGTACGTAAGTACTTATGATCTTTATCTTCATTATTAAAGCTATCTTTTATCATTCTACGTTACAATCAGCAAAGTACTCGTAGTACGTCATAGGTACATTATGAAACCTACGAGGTGATATTAATAATAATGTTTGTTACTTCAGTGACTTGACAATACATCTCTCTATTATATAAACAAATTCCCGTCATTCACGCACAAACTCTGACACTACTGAGCATGCGTCAGTATCTAGGTCATTGCTGCTACTTACTCCGAGCCAAATGTTTGTGTTGTAATCAATCGTCATTTACGTGAACGTATCAAAGTATACAATAATCTGTTTGCACTTGCTTCGTCGCTAGCCTCCGCGAGGTTTTTGAGCGAAGCAAGCTGGGGCGGAACCATATGATCAATATATTAATGTTTTCCTTACATCTTTTCTGTACGCCATTAGACTATTGAAGCCAGGGGGAGCAGAGTGCAGTGCATGTACATCGATAGCAAATTGGTCTATCGCCTCTCGATCACACAGTTTTCTCAGTTAATAAATACAGAAGTCTTAAAATATATTTATCTATACTATTTGCTAAAAAGAGGAAAAGTTTATATGTTTGGGTATTAAGATTGTAATAAACTACTTACCTGATTTTTATGGAACCTTTACTAAAGTGAATCTTCATCAACCCAGGTAATGTGGCTATGTGTCATCCTGTTTTTTCTAAACGGGACTGAGTATGTGTGCACACATTAATCTCACTGACAGAAACAGATTAAGCTATGTCCCGGACCTTCTCTTGCATAGTTGATGTGGTGCAACCAAAGCCGAATTGATTTATAAAGGCAGATAAAACGCTTCGTAATATACTAAGAAATGGCAAGGTAGCATTTTACTTCGGCTTGCATTAAAATGCTGAAGTATTGCAATCTGGCGAATATTCTAAAATTTTACCCCTACTTTTTATAACTGTTCTCGATGTTTTCGAGGTCTCTGAACACGGTAAAGCAATAAACAAATTTGTGTCTGTAAGTGTGCCTGTCTGTGGACACGATATATGCACTCACAGACGTCGTAGAAAACTTCTGGTGGTGCCAAAATGTTCGTAATTTTATTGCGGAGAGTTGAAAAACTTTTGAGCGTGACAGAAACGTGACGTGCTAAAGTCACATTTTTGAGTATAAAAAAAAAAACACTAGCCGAAGTCTCGAAAAAGTGTTCCATCTTTTCATCTTGTTATGTTTCAAATTTTTTCATGTTTTCTATGTAGCTCTTTGGTTGTTAACAGTGAAACAACTGTAAAGAACGAAACTATGGTAAAGAGCACAAGTAGTGAAGTCTGTTAAGGATGCTATCAGCCATGTGTTCGACCTTGAAAGAGTTAATCAGATCAGTGCTGCAAGGTTGGTCTCAACGTGAGGTTGAGCTGTAAAGTTCATGTGAACTAATCTCTGACATTCGGAAAATGTGATAGCCGCGTTAAAGCAACCAGACGAATGGTTAAATAACATTGAATTTTTCGTCTAGTTTATTCGTTAATTTCTTAACGTCCAAAGGTGTCCTGGACTTATTAGGTGGCAATTTAAGCCGCGCGCCACGAGCGGTTTTTAGAAGGCGAATTGCTCGATGCTATCCGTGACTTGTCACCCTGCGTTCTTACGGTATTTGCTGCATCTCAAAGGAGTTCTGTCGTTCTCTTCAGTATAATACTGTCCAGCTATGTCACTCTTTTTTCGTCCGTACTTGACAGTCAAATAGTTACTGGCTGATATTTAATCGCGACTCACAAACATCATCTAACTTTTGAGAAAACTCCGTACTAAATCTAATCCTTTATTCACAATTTTAAACAGTTTTGACAAACATTCCAGTCCTCTGCAACTTTTATAACGAATCTGCTAATGAGGTTATCACAAAAGCTACAAACTAAACTAACGCATAAATTAAGAACTAAACACAACAACATGCAACACAAAAGACTGTGTATCTAGTAAAAACTTAAAATAATTCCTTTGATATTTAGTACGATCCCAATTACTTTTTATTGCAGTATTAACTCGTAAAGGACCCTAATTTCTCTTTGACCTGGATCACACTAACGAGATCATAAACCGAGGGTTATTGAATCCCTAATATAATTAATGATTCATAAAGAGAACAGTAAACATCAGATTTACTGCTTTGTGTTTCGACAGACAGACTAGAGTTGTTTATCGTATAAATAGATTGATCCACATTTGCTATTAAACTGATGTTTGAAAGCTCACTTGTTGGGAGAAAAGGCAAACAGCTGTACTTTACTCGGTTACCGCCATTGAGGTTATATTTGAGTGTTAATGAGGCAGAAAATAGTGTGAAATTTAACGTAGAAGATATATTAGGGTGGGAGTGATACTTATAGTCAATGGTCACGTGGTGTATTATTATAGCCTACATATTTATGAAATATACAGGATGATTCTGTAATTCAGGGGGTGATCATATTAGTCAAAATAAAGAATAACCTTCCTGCAGACATTCGTCCTGAAACGCTTTTTTACCAGATACCTACCATTTTGCTTTTAACTAAATAATGTATATCTCTAGAACCACTTAACCGATTAAGTTGAAATTTTGACCAATCCTATCGATTTGTCAAAAAAATACGCTGTTTTGCTGTTACCCTTTCTTCAATAGTTTTAACAGTTATAACATCAGCTATTATTTCAAACGAATTACAAGAAATTACTCTAGACATTTTTTGAAAAAATTACCGTTTTCGATAGGAAACGAAACGGGCTTCAAGCATTTACGGTTTTTGATTTACTGATATCATTGTATTTGGATAACCTAATAGAACTCCGATTCAATGCAATATTTTGTTCCACTGGAAATTCGACTTTTTTGGCGCTATCTATTGGGGAAACGAAGGAAGCTGTTTAAAACACCAATACTACCAATGCTTTCTCCTTAGCGCTACCTCGCGGCGCGATCATGTACTATTTTCGCGACAACCTGTTTTCCGGAACACAGCCCCCGTATGGATGCAAGATATATTTATTATTCATGATCTATGCTGATATTTAAAATGTTTAATACCCGCCATGTTAAAACTTATATTTGGAACAAGTTATTATTTTTTCAGACTAAGTCTTTAAATTTATGCCTAACATGGAAAATATCAACTCAATTGGTTTAGCCGTTCTAATATACATTATTTAGTAAAACAAAGAAAATGGCGGTAAAAGAAGCGTTTCCGGACATATGTTTATAGGAAGTTTTTTCTTTATGACCCTTGATGAGCAACCTATAAATTATCTCACACATTATGTACTTACCCTGTATGCTCGCAGTTAATCTCTGAATCTCTATATTGGCAAACCTTACCTAATAAAAATAATTCGACCACGCAGCTGAATCGCTGACGTGAGTTGAGCAAATTCCCAAAATTAAGTTTTTATGGCCTATGTTTTAGGGTTTCAACCAACAATTTGGGAAATAGGTCTATCGGCGACGGTGCTGAATATCTTCAAAATGGTTCGCACGCCATTCCGCATATTGGGAGTATCTTCAATATACAAAGCATTGCGAGCTTCGCACGCCAATCCCACGGTAGAATCCTCCATATGGCTTTGAACCGGGTACTTCTATGGTATTTATCGTTTTGATCGATTTTGGGGGAACCAAGCAAGCTATAAGGTCGCGTAAAAAAACAAAATGTGCAGAATAACATCCTACATTTATATTTGTAGAAAAAACTCAAAAACAAATTCATTCTCGTAGGAAAAATCTAGTTACTTCCGGTCAAAAAAACGTGCTTCCGATTGTTGAATTTTTTGGCTACCTGGGAATTTTCTGGAATTCCAAGGTACTGGACTTTTTACTATTTACTAAGACTTTTTACTAAGGAGTCGACAAACATGCACAGTTATGAATAACAAAGCAAGGTTGTATCAACCCAAAGTCCAGTACCTGGGAATTCCAGAGGGCTTAGCTTTACTGTTTTTATACTAATTGCTATGTTTTATAACTTAGATTGAGAGACCTACTGGATTAAACCCTTGTAAAAAATAACAGATGTATCATCTTTAACATTTCAATGTTATTTAAATGGGGAAACATTGTTACTTTGATTGGCCATTGTGTTGGATAGAAGCAACACACAGACCTGCGCTTTGCGCCAATCTTCATCTTTTATCAAGGCCTTTAAAATAAGATGTCACTCAATAGGGGTGCTCATTTAAAATTTTCGACTTACCCCGAAAATACCACATTTTTGGGGGAGGGGTTGAAATTTACGATACACCAAAAAAACTCATTTTTTGTTCATGTTAACAATCCCCAAAGCAAATCTGTATATTTCCATTAATAAAAAAAATAATTGGTGGGGGACTTTTACGACACCTGGTATATACGTATTTCAGTTTATGTAATATAATCGCCCCATCTGGTAGAATTGTCAGGTACTATTGCCGCAACTATTTTGACTGTGTCACTTGTTGCTTAGCCTTTAACAACATTTTATAGGCATGATTTTAATTTTGACAGTTAACGGAAACCATGCTTTGATGCGTGTCAGACCAAGTTAAGTAACTGATGCGTGTCAGTTTTTATTAGTATTATGCCAGCACGTTTATTAATAATATTGAATGCAATTGTTCACTAAGGAAAGCGTTAACGTTCAAACAGTATTTTAATTATGTCTACATTAGAACCTGTTTATGTATTAAACAGAACAGGAATATGGTACAAAGTAAAAACACATAAATTAGACGTTTTAATGACTTTCAGGATCGCAATTTATATTACGGATTAAATCGTTGAGTTTATACGCGCATTAATGGAAAATAGGTCGGTTCTGCTGTGCAATATGGGGTCGATTTTATAGTTACAAAATAAGGCAAGATGACTTTAGAAAAGCGTTTGTAAGCATCGTTACGGCAACATCGGTGCAATTACGTATGACGTTTGTTGCTGCATTTGGTATAAGTATGTCGTAAAAACTTGTATTTAACAAACATTTTCGGTTTATACTATACAGTATTGTAGACGTTGCGAGAGGATAGTCGTAACATGGGCTCTTATGAGACGACGTATTTTGCACCGAGTTGCGATATAATGACTATTGTTTTTCATGGCGTACATGCACAGAGTCGCGACGTATTGATACCGTAATATACCGTAATTTTTCGAGTTCCATAAGAACCCATGTTACGGCTCTTCTCTCGCAACTTCTTCTGTTATTATAAAGTGTTTATATGTGCTTGTATTTAATTTATAAATTACACGACCGATTTTAATAAAGAGTTTTACTAAAGTGTAACTACTGTCCTTTTGTGTGATAAATCATGAAATTTTGAAATATTACGGGCTGCGAATGAAAACGTATTACCTTTTGAGTTTATTGCGTTTTATTGTTTACGTTGAATAGACCACGAAGATAAACCAAAACTGTAAATAGGGGAGATATTTACAATAAAAATATAAAATGTATATATTACGGGTATCTTACGTTAAAATTGTTATAACTCTTACCACAATAACATCAGTAGAGTGCAGAAAGTTGAGGGAAATAATTGTTACATATATATTTATAAACTATTTAAATATTTGAATACTCCAAGATGACAGCTGAAAAATCAGGGCATTCATTGAAAAAATCTTGAGTGTAGAACTAAAATCTATTTTGTTAAGTAACTAAAATTTGATTGTATTGACATGGTCAATAATGTTTCCTTTAGTTTTACTAGTTGAAAATTTATAATTTATTCCAATGTCAGTTTAATCAGACGACAACTACTTCCCACTGTGTACCTTATCTGTACTGTTACGCAAAGACTATTTTATACAATCATGAGCAGACAATTTATTGTTTACGCACACAATGACGCAACCGACATACTCGTGTACATTCATTACAACAAGACATTAAGTATATTTATTTGATAGACAAGGAAATACCTTTTCTATTAAAACAACAGTAGACAATTGAGGTAGGTAATAATTGCATATATTTTTACCCGAACTTAACCGTTGAAATACAGAATTTATAAAATATCTAGTAGTGACGTATACATTTTGTTAACTATATCATTGGACACGATAGTTTTCTTACGGCCTACCGTATTATCGGAATTTTAAGTGGCCGGTCCCAAACTTCCTCAGATAATCGAGTTTCTACTGTACTGCATTTCGTACTTTATTAATTTGGTATCTTTTATTAGCGAATTTCCATAGGAAAAATGAGCTGTTGCAGAGGCCCTTATGGTAAGACCCAAGGTCGGGTGTAGCAAATGAGCACGTTTTGGGGTGTCAGTAAAAATCATGTACTGTATATATATGTATATATGTGTTCGCAATCTAGCGGCCGCATTTTAAGTCCGATTTGGTTCAAATTTGGTACACATGTTGGTTGTCTATGTCGCTCGGACGAATTTTTGAGCCAAAAAATTCAACAATCGGAAGCACGTTTTTTTACCGGAAGTAATTGTTTTTTGAGATTTTTCTACGAGAATGGATTTGTTTTTGAGTTTTTTCTACAAATATAAATGTAGGATGTTATTCTGCATATTTTGTTTTTTTGCGTGACCTTATAGCTCGCTTGGTTCCCCCAAAATCGATCAAAACGTAAAATACCATAGAAGTACCCGGTTCAAAGCCTTGTGGTGGAGCACGCAATGCATTGTGTATTGAAGATAATCCCAATATGCGGAATGGAGTGCGAAGCACGCAATGCTTTGTGAATTGAAGGTACTCCTAATATGCGGAATGGTGTGCGAACCATTTTGCAAGTATTCAGCCCCGTCGTGAATAGACCTATTTTCCAAATTGTTGGTTGAAACCCTAAAACATAGGCCTATAAACTTAATTTTGGAAATTTGCTCACCTCACGTCAGCGGTCAGCTGCGTGGTCGAATTATTGATATTCTACTCATTGTTTTGGAGTATATTTGTGCATCGATTTTTCGAGATTAGTTCTTAAGTGTTTCGTGAGATCTTTGATTTCTATTTCAATGTGTATTTTGTTAAAAGTGTATTCTGATAGAACAGTTCTAGTCTTTAGTTCTGTATCACCGTATTACCGTTCAACTATCTCCCACTAAAAATAACAACAAACTCCAAAATTTAACAACTAAGCTCTATAGTGACTATTGTCAGGAAACATTTTCAGTGTCCTTAGCTTAAATCGTACACTGTTATTTTTAGTGGGTGATAGTTCAACAATCTAATTACGGTTATACATTTTTTACCATAACTTTAGTTTAAGAAGTCATAGAGAGGTCTAATTTGCGGCATTCATTTTCTTATTTACCCTCTTAAAAATGATATGCAACTTGCTAGGGGTTGCTATTTTAAAATAAAAAACTACCCTCAGCAACCCCTATTTAGGGACCAGGGTTGAAACCCTAAACCACATAATATAGTACTTTGACTTATGTTAGTAACATTTACCAAAAATTGTTTGAAAATTTACAGTCGTTCAAAAATTAAAAAGGAGGGGGGCCTTTATGGGACACCCGGTATATACCTTTAACATTTGTAAGACATATCTGACGTTTTACTGCAGACGGCGTCTTTGTCGTTCAAAATAGTTTTGAGAATTTATGTTCGTTGTATTTATTATCCTTAGAAAACACATTTCGTTGAAATAAATACTATTGCTACTATTGTTCGGAAAATAATAATAGGAGACATGTATGGACTAATCTATTTTCTGTGAACTATAAAGATAAAGAGTTGACCCAGTTCAAATAAACGGAGTTTGTTCAGCCTGAAAGTTATTATGGTGGCGGTGGATCAGTAATACGACTTTATGGAAAGTTTAAAGCAAAACAAACATTTTATACTTTTATTTTGAAAACTTACAAAACAGTTTATACTTCAGTTGCTGTGAGTTAATATTGTGAAAAATATTTTGTTATTATAAAAACAAAATCAAATTCAAGGCTTCAAAACTAAAAGTATTAATCTCTACAGCCTTAACTAAACAGCTTGTAATTAAATGGTAAGAGGATTATTGCATTCGCATGGCTATTGGTCTGAATTATTGATACTTGAATAGAATCATAAAAGTTTGAGCGTTTGTTAATTTACAAAAGGCTACTGACGATGAAAATTTGAGTGAATTTTAAATTGAACTATAGTAGGCCTATAAATAGTATTGCTTAAATGATTATATTTTTGGTGCTATCGATGCTTTAAACAGACCTATGATTAAAATGTATGATCTTTTGTTTTCAAAAATGTATTTCAAGACTTTAAGTAAAACGTTTAAGGGGATGTTCGACTGAAAAAACTAAATTGACTAATTTAACTATATCATCCTGATTTTTGTTTTATTTGCTTATAAGAGGTTAGATAAATATTATACACTGTCAAACTCCAAGTATTTGTATATATATAAACTATATGTATACATATACAGATGTAAAAATGGGGACTTTTACAGAATTTCATCTATCTCCGGATCTAACAGTTGGAATTTGATGAAATTAGTGTAATTTTGTTCACATTTTGTTACTCTAAATATTTACTAGAGCATTTGACTCTATCTTCATTAAAACATTTTTTATTAAACAAAAAAAAAATAATTTTCGCATATTATATGCTAAATAAAAAAAATATTACACAGCTCCTATCCTAGATATGGACATAATTCTTCCTAAATATTTAGATAAACTAATCAGGAATAGGCCTATATGGTAAAAATTTCAACTGTTTGCTGTAAGTACTTCCTGAGATTTATACATTTTTTACTTAAAAACACGGAAAAATCAAACTTGCGGAAATCCTTGATCACAGTAGGGCATTGGATTCAACCAATATTTTTGTGTTGTAAGGAGTTTATGAATGTAAACAACTCAGGTTACTTTTTTAGTGTTATTAGCCACAACAATACAGAACTTATGAACATTACTGAAAGACATAAAATAAATTTAGAGTCCATAAATGAGTGTAGGCTTAGATAAATATTGAAAATGACATAAAATATGAAAAGATCAGCACTCAGCATATCGAATATTTTGTTGTTTAAAAACAACCTGCTCCATATGTCAACCCCTCTTCTTTTTCTTCATCTCTTCTTCTCTCAGTTGAGCTTGCCTGAGTTTTCTTCTATATTCGTTGTTCATATAGAACTTCATAGTTTTACACACTTTTGACAGATTTAGTCGCTTTTTGTCGAAGCGCTTGACTATTTTACAAGTCGTAGGTCCAGGACTTACGCCACTACTTGATTGAAAATCATCTGATTGTGGCTTTTGGTTCAGAGACAGGCAGTAAGCATGGTGAGACATATGTAACAGAGTGTATGGATTGAATGGTAGCATAACTAAACTTATAAGGACTGAATGAACAAAACCAGTGCTCATCAAGACTAGCCTATGCTCCGGTTGTGAAGTGTACCTGAGTCATATATTATTTTTTATTATAATAAATAGGTGTCGCAATCCATGTTATATATATTTTCTTGAAGCTAATAAAATGTAGAACAAAATTCAATAACAAAAATTTTTTTTGGAAAAAATATTTTTTTTGCTGATTTTTAGTAGAACATCCCCTTAAGGGGGCGCTTTCCCTGCCGCCATATTGAATCTGATTCCCATAAGAGCAATGCTACAGAATAAATCATTTTTTTCCGTTAATTCGTGGAATAAATTTAAAATTTTGGTTTCATTTTGAAGTACTATCATATGCGGATGTTGATTGCCGAATACATTTTCAAAACCCGTGTTATTGTTTTCATAAATGTATGATATATATAGTAAAAAATAGTAAACTTTATTAATTTTTTACTCAGTTGCAAAAAGAGATATTGCAAAAAACCTTAGCAATCAACACCCACAATCTATTTTACTTTAAGAAAAAAAATACAGCTTTCGTTTTTTGCCAAAAACAACACAAAAATATGCTTAATAGTGAAGGTATGTTTTGGTTATTTAACATTGAAATTGGTACCCAACTTCGCCGTTTTGAATGTAGAGAGCCGAGCCTTAATGCGTAGTTTTATCTGTCATGTCTGCTACATGGCGCAGAGTTTTATTACTCTTTTAAGACGAATACACAAATATAGTTATTTTATGTGTATTAAATTAAACTGCTCGTGATTTACTAATATCGTTATAAAAAGCAGCAGCACTTTCGTCCTTCGATCGTAGAGTCCTGAGAATATTGTAGGGAATAATTAAGACATTCTAAGTGGAGGTGCACTACTTGATGGAAAAGGCACGTTCATAGGATTCACAATATAGATTGTATTTCCTGACTAGATGGAATTGTCGATTTCTTTGGATTACATGGTTACAGTTCTATCCGAGGTTATAGGCGACTTTTACTTTTACCTTTTGTTTAATGGTTTTCACACTTATACTATTCGATTGGAAACTAAACGGGCTACAAAAAATCACTCTTGACATTGTTTGTAAATATTGACTTTTTTCAAGGTAATCTCAATTAAAATATTCAAACGACCACCATTTTGAAACGGGTTATTTGATCAAGTTGAATGTTTTTTCAAACTCGGTCTTTAAATTGGCTAGTTATGTGCAAAATTTGAACTCAATCGTGTAAGATGGTCTAGGGATATAAATTATTGAGTAAAACAAACAAATACACGATACCAGAAACTGGCACATACTTACAAACATATTTAAATTATTATACAGATTCACTGTGACTTCATAATTGTATTAAAGTAGGAGGGGGGGGGATACATTAATGTAGAAGAGTAACTAATAAATATTATTCTTACTAGCGAATGAGAATTTTTAGAAAGATGCGGTTTTTTGCATATGTTTGGGTACATTAAGAGCTACAAATAAGCCAAATTTGATCAACATCGTTAGAGCCGTTTTTTATAAAAAATAATAACAATTTTTTGGGGGTTTTTTGGCAAAAAGGGGGTTGTTTTTTTAAGTTTTCAAATAAATTTTTCGTGCGTCTATGCAGGCCTTATTGACATGTTTGGTGCAAATTTGTTCGAAATCGATCGAATAGTTTTCTCTCTGGCTTTGTATGCATACAAAGACAGACATACAGACAGAAATTTTGTAAGAACTACTTTTTTTTGGACTCAGGGTGTCCCAAAACGGATATTTCCACAAAACTCTCAACGTCGATTTTTTTGCGATCACTATACTTTCTCTGTGTAGTGAGAAAGTAAAATAAGAATAGCTCTTAAATAAAAAGTTTCCAGACATTATTATGTTTGTAGGAAGTTTTTTATTTATATTGACACCTATTACTACCCCTGAATTATCTCCGTGTTTTTACATAATCGCTCTGTATATTTATGTTAAAAATCATTTCACATCGTAAATTATAGAACAATGCACCGTAATGTTTGCTGCAACCGTGTTACGACCAAGGGAGAGCACATTTAGAAACGGTGAGGTTGGAGTATACCACTCACTGCTTATATACCTTCATTATTTTATTACCTTAAAAAATATTAAACGCTAGATTGTTCAACGCACACTTGGGTTTGTTTATTTTGTTAATTCAATTTAATTTCGTTTGAAATATGTTTATAGTTTAAAATGTCGATATCACAAAATAAATGGCAATTGTGGCTTGAAAGCGACTGTAAACACTACTGCTCTTAAGTGCACACTGTTTTTGTTTACATTGAATTAAGAAATAGACTGTAAAAATGTATACCTTTAAACCATTGCTACAACCCTAATTGTATGCATGCTCGGTGTACAACGTTCTCTGGCAATGTTTTGATTTGAATTTACCTATACAATGTTAAACACGACTATATATGACACTAAGAATGTGCTTCACGATAAATAGGACTTTCCAAGTACTAAATATTCCATACACGTTTACACGAGTGCAACGAATAATCCATACTTAGTGAGAATGTAATTATTTTGTGTTGTAATAGAAAACAATTCAAGGATGCACAAGTAACACGAGAAAACTGGTTATACGAATATGTGCGTGGATTACAAATTTTAATCTGTTCAAATATATTAAGTTTTTAAAATATTAACCATTGAATTCTATAATTTTTACATCTATAGTAAAACTTAACTCGTGTGGAAAACGGTCGTCCGTGTTATAAAAATTTACTTCCCTCCAGAGTTTTTATTATAACATTTATGTATTTGTGTAATTTAAACGAATTCCACATGTGTATTTATACTTTTGTCGACTATTTTTTGTCAACTACACGGTATAAAATCTCATGTAATCTGCATTTTTAGTTTGTATCACAGTTATTTATTTTATTTAAAGATTGCATTTGTAAGTTGTTAATTGATTTACCGTGTATATAGGCCTACATTTAAATTAATTCCGATCCATTTTTAACCACTGGTGGCTGAATACTAACGAACTACGTAAGTCAAAGCTTGATCCATTTTGAACAACTGGTGGCCGAATGTGGTACTAACCATGAGCGGATCCAGCCGGTTTTCAAGGAGGGGGCTGTCTCCTATGGGGGGGGGGGGGTTGTAATAGAATAATTTTGTTGGAATACAGTGCTTGAAAACGTATTTGAAGACTATTTTACGAGCACCCATTTTTAATAGAAATTAAGGATTATATGCTTTAAAAATGGAATTTCATTGTAACAAATTGTAGAGAAAAAATCATAAAATTGAACTGATACTTGAAAATGTTAAATAGCCTTATTAGAACAACTAACCTAAAGTATACAGATACAGCCAGACGGGAAAATGTAACGGCTTAACGCGCCGAGGGTGTTGAAAATTTACATATTTCACGGAAATACCGGAATAGCCTCGGAACACTAAACCAGGTTTTCCTTATATCAAACGAAAATATAGAACTTGCACTTCAAATAGATATAAAAATCATTATACAAATATATCGATTTGATTAGATACATCGATTGCAAAATGTTCTTTCTCATTGGTTAAAAACTGTTCAGGTGCAAGGGTTTTCAGAAAACTTCATATCTAAGAAACTATAAATGTGACGAATGATTGGAAGATCGTGGTAGAAAGTTTAAATCTTGACGAACCCATTGGTATCCTTATCTTCTTTTCAAAACAAGTCTGTTTAACGGTTATGTGCCTTTAAAAAATGACGAGTTTGAGTCATATGCTTGTGCTTTGCATCAGTTGATTTAGACTACAATATTACATCGATGATTATAATGTTCTTATACGTTTTAGAAGAAATTTGTAAATACAAAAATTAAAGTTTAAAACATTTCCTTTCCAATGTTTTTTATTTTATTGAGATTGGTTAATATTTAGTGGGTGAAATATTCGATACAAGATATGTTGTCTGAGACAACTCAATAAACAAAACAAAAGTATAATAACCCAAAGGGGGGGGGGGCTGCAGCCTCCCCTGGATCAGCCAATGGTACTAACGAACTACGTAAATCAAAGATTGATCCATTTTGATGGCAGAATAATGTACTAACGAACTACGTAAATCAAAGCTTGATCCATTTTTAACAACTGATTGCCGAATAATGTACTAACGAACTACGTAAATCAAAGCTTGATCCAGTTTTAACAATCGGTTGCCGAATAATGTACTAACGATCTACGTAAATCAAAGCTTGATCCATTTTGATGGCAGAATATGGTACTAACGAATTACGTAAATCAAAGCTTGATCCATTTTTAAGAACTGGTTGCCGAATAATGTACTAACGAACTACGTAAATCAAAGCTTGATCCATTTTTAACAACTGGTTGCCGAATAATGTACTAACGAACTACGTAAACCAAAGCTTGATCCATTTTGATGGCAGAATATGGTACTAACGAACTACGTAAATCAAAGCTTGATCAATTCAGATGTAAAACGCGCCATACATAACCGCCTCTTTCAGTTGTCTCAATAATTTTTAAAACGCTTTTAAAGTTGTGAAGTTCTTTTTAAATCACCCGTTTTAGAAGGTGGAGAGCACCCCCAGGTCTCTCAGAAGATAGTGCTAAACATTTTAATCAAATTGTCATTGGATTTATTTAACGCAAATACAACCTAGCTCTATGCCAACAAAATAAAAGTAATCTATGCATATCTTTTACTACCTAACAGAAAAATTTAAATGAACTAATTATTATTTTGTCATCGCTGTGGCTAGCACGAAACACTGCACCCATATTTATCACGGTAGGATGTAATGCAATTAATAACAGATAGATGTATGCTCTCGAGGAGGTTTTTGTAGTTTTTGCATATCTAAAGCTTATTTTGCTAATTGATTTGGTTATGGAGCCATGGCTATATTTGGATTTGCGTTGGTAACGTTGAAAACACTATTCAAAATCTACATTCAACATATTTTCAAGAAGAATATATATATATGTATATATAGGGGATTATAAAAATTCCTGAAGTTTAATTGACAATCCATCAGCCAGACATCTAATACTGATTCCGCTAACTGATTAATCTTTAACAAGGCATACAACGGCTGACGCACAAACGGCAAATGTTTTACAAACCCTTTTTGTCTTTTCATTGCTTTTCAACTTCATTAAAAAAAAAGTTAGACAATACAACTTAGCTCATCTTAACTAAAATATAATTCTTAAAATATCTGTACAAGTTTCAATTCTGACAAGTATTTTCTACCAAACTGGTACAAGCCAAATAAGAGTATCAAGGGAAAGGCTTTAATTTAATTGACAATATTATTGCTAGAAGGAATATATTTCTGCTTCGAACGCAAATATAAATAAATGCATGAAAGAAACATACTTGAGAGATCACTGGAACAAAACGTGCTGTGAGTTTCTTCCAAATCTGTTTCCCATTTAGGCTTACATACATAATCCGCTATGCGCCAGCTAGAGCAAAAACCACAATTTTCCACGTTTGTTTGAGGTCCATTTCACTTCTATGAGTTCATTTTACCTAAACATTTTACACGAATAATATTTCATACCTTATACGCAAATTTTCGAAATGCATTTTTTTTTTCTATATTATATAACTTAAAAAGTAATATGTGTTAAGTTATAGGTTCTTATTTCTAGAATATTCTCGAACGTTCAGGAACAGGTAGTATTCTTCGATGATCCAGAAACGTCTGGAACAATCTAGAATATTATCGAAACTTCTGGATGATTGTAAAAATTCTGGAACACTCTACTACATTGTACAACATTCTCGAATATTTTGAAACATTCTAGAACGTTCCGTCAGTAATATTCTGGAAGCTTCTCGAACATTCAGGAACATTTTGGCCAGTATCTGCTACTTCGGCACTAGACTCCCACATCATCAAATTACATAAATGAGGCATCATTTTAAAGCTTTCCTTAACCGCTACACCGGAAAAATATACAAAATACAATTATACGAAAAAAGAAAAAGAAATAAAGAATCCGAAAGTAACAGTGATGTTACTTTTGGACCAAGACCAAGGACCAAGATGTTACAACAGACCAAGTAAGTTGTAGGGATATTTTCCTGGCGTTGGCAATACTGACCATTTGCTTCACCGTCTTCCCATAAGATTCTCTTTTGACACGCGGATCTCATGTTTTTCAATCCAACCCCTCCAGTTACAAACTGAAACAAACCACGCTTACTTTTATTATATAATATACTATAGATTTATTTTTAATCTTCTAAATTAATTAAATTCACAGTAAATATAGTTATTCGTAATACGTTCTCAAATGTCACAAAATGTCAAGGAGAGCAATTGGATAAATTAGGAGGGAGATTATGTATGGCAAAGTTGTCGACACTTTCATGTTTTAAATATCATATAAAGTGTTTTATGATGGTAGAGTGCCTACTCTCGTTACCTTTTGCAGTCTCAAGTGTAACAACTTTTGAATGCCACGAATAGAGCCAGCCTCTTTCTCTTTCATATAAATTGCAGTTTTTATG
This sequence comes from Philaenus spumarius, assembly GCA_018207615.1. NCBI lineage: Eukaryota > Metazoa > Arthropoda > Insecta > Hemiptera > Aphrophoridae > Philaenus > Philaenus spumarius. The sequence goes on from JAGFPH010000047.1 coordinate 702,858, forward strand.
AATTATCTCTTGTATCTTTTATAATAATTAGAGGAAGTGCTATGTTTGCAAGGTTTAATTAGTTAGCTTTTATAATTAATATAAAATAATTAATTATACGTTAAAATACAAAAAGAAAGGAAAATGTTACTGTATTGAAGTTACCTTTCTGTGTTCACATACAAAGGACTAGATTTTGTTCGTTTGCAGCTTAATTTTCAAAGGTTGAATAGTACGTTTTACATTTTTATTTCTGATCACGGTTTATAATCCTTTATTAAATTTTAAAAATATATAATTATAGTCATTTCTATCATATATTCAATTTAATATCGTTACAATTTACAATCCTGTTTCAAAAAATCTAGCTACTAGGGGAGACTTAAGCCCCTTAGCTCGCTCCGCTTACGTTATTAAAATGCCATAATTGTACGTAATCTGTATTTCACCTTGTGTCAAGATTTATATTAAAAAATATATCCTCTGATTTAGGCCTACAATTTAAATCAATTAAGCTGTGATTTAATAAATACAAACACCATAGTAAAATTTCATTTGGTTGTTCAAAATCAATTGGCTTATCTAATTTATTATTGTTTAATTACCGATAGTAATTACAGTCAAATGATGGGTTTACAGTATGACACTTTATGCTTTTTCGAAAGAATGTATTTTGGAACTCTTATTTCCAGAGTTCTAACAGACCAAATTTAAGAAATTTGATGGTTAGCTCTTCTCTAGGGTAACCATTGTAATTTAATTGAATCAATTCCACGAGCTATCGGAAACGGAGCATTTTTATATTTGAATCGTTGCTGTACTTCAAATAATTACATAGTACTGTACTGTTGAAATTTTCGGTTTTATAATATGGACAAAACAACTAAGTTTATTGGTAAGCTTTGCTAGTATTCAGGTGCAGAGAAATAACTGTACTGCTATATGCAAAGAATGAGCTTTTTGCTTTTTAATACAATCAGCTGATTGAATCTTTTCTGTATCTCAAATAATTTCCGAGATACAAAACATTTGAATTTTAACACTGTTTTTTTAGCAGAATATGTTTGCGGAATCTACTCTCATGGGCAAATTAGGTGAATTGTATTGAGATCATTCGTCGTAGTGTTGAGATTGGAGTATTTTTATATTTTAATCGTTTCTTTACTTCAACATCCCATTGGATCAAGTTGAATATTCTTTTTCAACAAGGTCCCCATATTGATTAGTACCGTGCACAATTTCAATTTAATCGGTTTGGACTTTCTAGAGTAATGCATTATTTAGTAAAAAAAAAAACAAAACAAATGGCGGCCAGTCGGAAAACGATACCATGATATTGGAACATTTTTACTGTAAACGGTGCAATACAATCTTAGGTGAATTATTAGTTCACATTTTTGAAAATGTATGTACATTTTAATTTGTTTTGTTTAAAAATCAGTATTGAACAAGTGGTTTTCGGTACATTTTTTATTTAAAGATTTTTTAGATACACTAACTTCAAAGTTACATATCTTGGTGCTAGACGTCAAAATACAAATTATGTATTTCATTAATTTTAAAATATTTGTTTTCTCTTAACGATACCGAACTCGATGAGATAGGCGCCATGTTTAACGTGTTCTTTCCACGAATGAGGAAAAATAAATAAATTTAATAAGTAGTGTTTGGTAGTTATCTTGACAAAAAAATGTCATTGTGAAATAGATAAATGATGGTAGAGACCATTTGTAAATATATAGGCGCATTTATTTGATTTATTAAACTCATCCTATATTTCCTTTACTTGTAATAATTCTTACTATTTCGTTTGTCTATTATGCACTGATTATTATAAATATTATAATCCAAAGCCGATTATTTGCAGTAGAATCCTCAAAATAATATTGTTTATGTTAGTTGGGTGTTTGTATTCGTTTGCATGAAAGTAAACGGAAAATACAAGTTTGTAGGAGTGTATAAACACAGACAGAATATACATTTTACTATGTAGAGCCAATGTAGGGACAAAGGAATTCAAATAAAATAGCAGCCATCTTGAGCACAAAGGAAATGCTTTGATGTTTGTTATAATGAAAGTACAGGATTTACACAATCATATTAAAAGTGGTATGTTGCTATGAGTACATGTAGAAGATGAGAGGAGTTCCTGTCTTTGAGTTCTACAAACTTCTAGTCTTTTATTATCTTTTAATCATTTAACTTTGAGGGTGAAGTGTATTGTAATTGAAAAATGTACAACGTGTTTCAAAATATGAGCCTTCAGGGATCAACATAATGAAAAAGTTCTTGTGAACATGTGTTTAAAGTGTTTCGTTGTATGCCTTTCGTTCTAAAGTTCTGTCGATTAGTTTATCACTGAGATACAATTTTTGTTGCAAGTGTCCTGCCAGCTCTTGACGCAAATTTCGCAATGGCCGACAGTTGAAACAAAATCAGTTCACGCTTGACGAAACATAGGAGTCCCCTACAAGCACTTTTAACTAGCGCAACTTCCCAAACTTTGTCGAAAATAATACCAGGTTTCCACGATTTAAAACTGCGAAGTTAAATAAATATTTACTTCTTTTTTATGTTTATTGTATTCAGTTTTAATTTACTTAACTATTTGTCCGGGAGGCTCTAATACCAAATTTTACTTTTGTTTATTATTAGAAAATATAAGAAAGCTTTCGTTCAACCCCTGTACTGGTCGGATGGGTGTGAGAAGGTGATTTTACTTTTCGGTGGTGCTATACTAAATACACAATGAAATATTGGATAAAATTATGTTCGTTTAATTGTATTTACGTCAAATAATTATTTTGAAATAGTCTTCCATTTAATTTCTCGTGGTCACTTCTAGAGCGTATTTTCTACTAAGCGAAGGATTAACCTACACCAAATTAAAATGGAATTTTTCAAGTTTCATAATTTCTTTGTCGGCCGAGTCTCAGCTTGGTAGTTTTTTCTGGCCGACCAGATTTATCCACGAAAGTATGATTATGCGTTACTCATACATAATTAATAGATATAATAATTGTTTTCAAAAATCTAACGATTATAATATTAAAAAATCTTCGCTTTTGAGACTTATTTACCTTTCATTTTAAGGATATTATTGATTAAAAATAAAATAAAAACACTAATTATCAGACATATACGTCAAATAACCTAATGCTTTTCAACTACAAATTCATAATCTTCAGTGAATTGGTGTTATTGTTATTAATTAATTCCTTCTCGCTTGCCAAGCTCAAAGTCTATTGATATATTATTGTCAACAAAAATATATTACTATTAACAATTATTGTTAATGCTATTATAATATAATATAGTTGTTAAGAGTGGAAGACTTTTTAAATTATAATTGGATAATAATGAAATAGTGCTAATTCACAAAAATCACTAATAGTAATAAATATTAACTGATGCTGTAGTTTTAAGAATTCAACTATTTTAATTAATTGTAAACTCAACACTGCGAGAAGTAAATATTTACCTTTTCCACATTTTTCTAGAAGAGAATACTTTTTTATGTTGCTGGTGTGTATAAAATTGGCTCGTTTTGCACTTTCTTAAATTTTGAGTACTTTCAACATTTCTTGTTCTATAACGTCTTCAATCTCGGAGGTGTTGGTCGACCGATTTATGGTAATGTGCAATTGGTATTTATGATGTCAGGAATTCGCCATAGCGTTGTGCGAAACTATCTTCGCACTTACCTGCTTAAAAGACCCATAGCTCCTCACGAAAACTGTAAATATTTGAATGGATAGCGGTGGCAGTTGAATAGATTCTTTGGATGCAAGGTTAGGGGTAGAAAAAACCCCACGTATAGTTTACGTTGTATACATTCACAAATATGCCGTTAAGTGTCGTATAGAGTCGACATTTGTAGGTTATACGTTTCGTGGACGTTTCGCAGCTGCGTATCAGAATAAATTATTTAGAGTTTTCACTTTCCTTTAGAAATTAGTATGTGTTTTATACGCTGCAAAGATCGTGCGGCTTCACGAAAGTTAAGATATATGGATGGCAGGAAGGAAAGCCCAAAGAAGAGAAAAATATAATGTCATTAAGATTTTCTTTATATTGATGGTGTGATTTTGGTATGAATCCTTTCGTCCTATATTGTATGTAAATTGGCATAATGTAGAATTAGAAATTCCTTTCAATTTAAGGTCACACGTTTTTACCTTGTGGGTTTAAATGTTGGTTAAAGTAAAACTCAAGACTTTATATACAGTAAACTGTATTTTACTTTTAGTTAAACACATTCTACACTATCTTATATAATAATTCTCCAAGGAATTTTCTTATCGGTCCATTACGTGGTTTTTGTTTTACCAATTTGTACAAATTTAGTTTCTTTTTAAAAGTTTTACACTGCAGATTTACAGATAAATCCAAGTTATCAATGTACTTACAAAATAATTGATGGTTAAAAATATACGCCATGTTATTTAAATGGCAGCAACTTTTTTTGTAGGAACTATTCATAAGTTTGGGAGTACCAGTCAAAGTGGGCTTATGACAACTGTTAAAATTTGAATCATAAACGTTCCGATGCTCCAGAAAAGTATCAAATTTATCATTTCCTCCATATTATTTTAAATATATTAAATAATACAAAACCTAAATGCTTTTGAACCATTTTGGTGAGTTTTATAGTCATTTTGTATTTACATTAAATTTTAGCAGCTGATTAATTGTTAATAAAATCTCACTAAGTGATTTTATTAATCAGATAGCTGATACAGGTTTTGACTTATTTTTTATACAATAAACAACTAATGTAACCTTTATGAAGTAATTATTAATCCTGTATAAGTGTGTTCGTTTTTAAACTTTGTGATTTTGTTCATTTGTAGGCCTAATTCTTAAGTTGACAAAATTTCAAAAATTGCAAATGTAATTATCTAAGGCGGTTAAATCTTTGATGTGTGTACAGAACATAATGAAAAGTGCTTGAATAGACTATATAAATGTTTAAGTGCGTGATAATATTCTCAAATAAATAATTTTACGATACAGTTAGGCTTAGTTAAGTTGTTAATGTTCAAGAGGCGTTACCTTTATGTTGGTTCTTATTATAAGCCTAGCAAACCAATATTTAAATGGTATATTTTAAAATTAAATGTAAGTTACTATAGTTATAACAACAGAACAAAATATTTATAACTTTTTTAATTGTTTTTTTTTAATTGAATGAATCTAAAGGTGCTTAAGTGCTTTTCTAGCACTTGTTTAACTTTTATGCGTTCTTAATCATGCCCATTTAACTTTTTCACATTTTTTAAAAAGCAATACAAGTTAACGAAAAAAACATAAACACACAATTTTTAGTTCATTCTACAAAATTGATCGAGTTTTGACGACCATGGTTTCGCCAGCGTCGGTATTTAAACAGTCTGTGATAAACTGCCTCGTCAATGCCGTCGCTGGCGAAACCATGGTCGGCAAGACACAATAAATTTTGTAGAATTAACTAAACATTGTGTTTGTTTTTTTCATTAAAATGGAGTTCTACCAAACTGCATTTGGTAGAATGACACGATGTCCATTAGTGTATGTTTTTTTGTCCATATTTTTATGTTAATCAATTAGTGAATATAAGGTCACCTTACAAAATTTATAAATTATAGAACTAAGTTTGACGTTTAATTAGAAACTCGCGGTGCTCGTCATAGCACGCTGGGGAAATTGTCACAACTCCGCTTAACTCTGCGTCCTGCTGGTTTTAAGTAGAACATTATTTAAATTTGTCAACTTTAACAATATTCTACAACTGGGCTCGAGGGCGGTGTTTAGAAATACACAATTCAGTGAGGTGGTAAAAGTACAAAAGCTTTCGTAATACAACTCAATCTTTTAACTAAAAACTCGTTTAGGAAATATCGGAGAGCTGTATGTCTTTCGTAAAAAGTGATAAAAGCGTTTTCTGTCCGGAAAGTAAAAGATGCCCCAGATTACACAACAATGACTTCCAAAGAGCCACTAAGAAAAAAATTGTATTTATTTCAGCACACCTTGTTTTCGAATTCATGCTTTAAGTATTCTTTAAAAAGCATTACAAACGGGAGGTTGTATTACATTATTTGAAAGCTTATTTTTTAGGAAAGGTTTTAATGATATTGCGTACCTTCTGAGAGAGTTTTATATATTTTTATATTCCTAATTTTCGTACAATGATTACAAATTTTAACTTTCAGCAGTAACTTTTAATATTTATCATTATTACACCAATTATTTTAAGCCATTCTAGTCCGACATTCTTATACAGATTCTGAAAATGGTGTTAAACATAACAAAACTTGCTTGCATAGGCAATAAATTTCTGTTTTACTTGCACAAGTACAGATTTTTTAAACAAATCTTAAAAATATTAATCCGAGAGCATGAAAAAATTGCACTATGTAATAAGTAGTTTATTACCAATTAGTTTTAAAACTAGCCACCCTGTTTATAATTTATTTAATCTGTTAAGTAAATTATTACTGTTCTTAATGTCTATTTAATATCATGTGAATGGGTAAGAAAAATTGTGTGAAATTGGTGCACTTTATGTGCTGCCTTTGTTTTATGATATACATGCTAAAATAAATAGTATTCAAATTGTAATGGTTTAAAATGTTAATTTTTATACAAATATACAAAGTAAAAGGGAGCTGAAAACTTTAGTTTTAAAATTACTTCAATGTGAATTCAATCTATTATACCAACTGATTAGTTTAAAAATATAAACAGCTTAATTTCTCTTTTGTGTTTGGATATAACCAGCTATTCTTGCTGTTGTATAATTGATATGGCCTTTGACTAAAAACAGTTTAGAAGATAAAAAGTAATAATTAAATCTACGATATCACAAAATTGATTTTGTTTATTCTTTAAACGTTAACGAGTTTGAAGTAAGATAATCAAACTCGGGTTACACAACGCTCAGAGTCGTCTAGTGTCCACTGCAGCACATTGAAGCTGGTCCCTATTTTTTTAGAAGATGATCATTAATTATGCTGTGTCGATAGTCAACTCTTTCGATATGATACGTGGTGCTTTCCCCAAACGACTTTTAACTAGGCGTTAACCATGGTCAGCTAGGTTGTTAACATGGTGTGCATTTACCATGTTGAAATCCCTAATGGGATAGACTCAGTTAGATATATATAGTTTGTAGGCCTAGGTAGTTTATTTTGAGAGCGAAGTAAAAAAAATAATTGAAAACAATAAACAAAGATTCAATTATATAACAGCTGATTTCGTCCATTAGATTTAATACTTCATCAAAAAATAAATACATATTAAATCGTGTTCAGCTAATGTGCTTTATAATACGCCAGTGTCTACTGGTTCTCTATGCTACGTATTAACATAGTACACGCGGTGCATACGCGAAGACTGTCTATAACGTATGCGATGGAGAGAGTAGAAATCATTCTCCCTCTCTTTCTTCTCACCTGCCAGTTAGAGTTGGAGAAGGGGAACTGTTTCAATTCTTGTCTCGATCAGGTCAACTCGTGCAACGTGGCAAGTGTCTTACACATAAAGTACGTGTAGAGTGCAGAGTGCGTTTCACTTTTCGCCTGAACCAGACCGATTTGTTTTACCGCATCTAAAACAGTTTTACTTCAAAAATATGTATTGGTAGAAATTATATATTTGTAGGTGTATAGTTGTTTGAATTGTTTTTGTTTTTTATTTCGAAACTTTTTTAAAATGCGTAATTTATTTTTTTGTGGAAATACTGTTCTTCTGAAAAGTGTAGAATAACTTATGGGGACATCAATAAAACGTTATTATTATTTGAAAGGACTGTTAACCTCCTGTGTGGATTATCTTCTCCTCTACCGCCTAATGCAATCCTCTTAGCTTCTGCTATATATTTTAAGATCTTTGGCATTGATTGTTCTCAATTATACTGGAACTGTTCAAAACTCAATTCGTAACTGTTTCAAAAGTGGAACAGCTGAAGTCTTTGCAGTGATTGTTTGATTAGCCTGCTACCAAGGGATCTCGCATCCCTCCAGGTAATGCATTAATCAGTGCCTAGCTTCGGCGACGAGACTTCCCATGAATAATACAAGACAGTGTCTCAACTAGGAAAAGTGTTCCACTTTTGACGCATCTTTAATTCAGCTGAAGCAAAACATCCTAGACAAATCCCTGACGTTGTGTTAACGATTTGTCTATGTTTTGTATAAAAGGGATAATTTGTTCATTTTTATTTTAAAATATGGTTAACGTTTTTTGTGGGTGTGTGTTCTCTCTCTATGTAATATTCTTGTTAGAGCTTTTTATCACATTTATCCATAACCCAGGGTATACATTTGATATTTAAGAGGCTGCGTCGTATCCCTAGTTATACGAATTACATAAAATAGCAACAGATCGAGTTATGGTCCATTAATATGTAACTTAAGTATCCAAAGTATACCCACAAGTCGTTTTTGTCGATATTAACTTACTAATACACAAAGCTCTAGATTCTCAGGGAGTGGTTGTTGTATAAAAAGTGTAATACTTTTCATATACAAGGTTTCATGTACTATCACCTTTTTTATGACATACCTTTGTCTTTGCTTCGCTGTGAAAGACATACATAATGTGACAAACAATTATTCGTTATTGAATTCTGTATTTAATCATGAGAAAAAATAATTATTAGTCATTTAGCACATATTATGAATTTGCAATGTGTTAAATCAAGTGCAAAAGTTGTGTTGTGTAACGTTTCTGTAACTTTTAAATTCTTAGTTTTTCTAAATAAAAATATTAAAAACCTTTTAAAGCAGTAAGCACAGTTTCCTCAAACCATATGAGTACCTATGTTTGGTGTAAGGGGCGTGTCCTCCCTATTACTACTTTCTGCCCAAGCCTGACTTCGCGGTACAAACAATTCCACGAAAAATATGTTTCAAAAATTATATTTTTAGCTTCGCTACTCCGTAAGACTGCATCTAACTTATATTATAATTTGACCTACTTTTATACAATGTTGAATGTTATTTTTTAATAATTAAATCTTAGTTTAAGAAGTAAATTAATTAATTGATTAAATAATTTCTGTACTGTTTTTTATCGTGTCACTTTTCTCTCTATTTCATTCGATTGATTACTCTCACTTACGCGTTTAGAAACAGTGCACTCGCCGGACAGATTAACCTCTTTCCTTTCCCAATGTAATCTTGCCTGTTATTGACAGTGCAAGAGTAAGTAATCACCGAGGGTTAAACAAGCAAAGGACTGTCGTTTGTGTTCTTTATCCAGTTGATTGCTTTCTCTAATTTAATCATTTACTCTTACCGAATCAACATAACAGACAGGTTACTTGTGTAATACACGAATGGAAGTTAAAATTAAAATGGGCTTTACCTAGTACGATCAAAATAGAATAATTTATTGAAATAGTCAATTGAATTGTGATTAGTAAAATCTTGTGATATCAATAATGCCTTTACCTAGTATGAAAGAATGGAATAATTTATTCAAATAGTAAATTTAATTATATTTAATAAAATTTTCTGATATCTTTCAATCTCTTAACCTAGTATGAAAAATTTAATAATTTATTCAACTAGTAAATTGAATTTTGTTTAGCACCATCTTTTGATATGTAGCATTTGTCTTATAAAAATATTCAATTAACAAGTTTCGAATATCTTTGATCTTCAAGTAATATTTTATTCAATATTTACTCATTGTAGCACACAGAGCATAAACATAATGTATTGAGTTACAGGCCAACTAAGTAAATTTAACTCAAAGTATATTTTATGGATAAAGTGTAAAATCTTTATAATGTTAATATTACGCGTTTAATGTCGACATTATCCAAGTGCCGCGGATACAGTGGGGAATAGATACCAAATTTAACTTTATCCTGGAAACCTTGTCTTGGAATACTAATTGTCAAATAAAAACAAATTGCAAATAATTGTTAGCCTCTTTTCAGAAAAAAGAACATAAATTATTGAAATCGTCTCAAGAAGAAGATGAAATATTTAACACTTGGGTAACTCAAAGATTATAGGCACACTGGCAGCAAACTCTTGTAGGTCTCTGTTTTGAAGTATTTGGACAAACATTGAAAAGATTGAAATGTCCGAAGGACTGACCTAAGAAGGACTGTTTTAGCCATAAAACGTTTTTAATCAATTTGTCTAAGCACGATAACCAATGAACAGTTATCCGATTGAATCTGAATTCGAATTTGCTTTTAATGATGAAACATCTAATGGAGATAAATTCACACGATTTATTGGCAATTAGTATTGTATTTTTACTCTTGGCCATATTACTAGACCTATGTGTCTTCGACAGCCTGTTTCCCACAACTACCTGAATGCTCTCCGTAAATTTGTAATAGAATGTATCCACTTAAACAGTAAATTAAACAATAAAAAAAGTGGGATGGATGATGTGAAGGGTGTAGCTTATAGAACTATATAATATATGTATAGTTATATTGTTTAGCTGGGTCATACGCATTTATGGATTTCCCCCTCCATTAAGTTATACAGCCACAGAGTTTTAGACTAAATTAACACAAGTAAGTGTAATTGTGTAAATCATGTAACTATAAATACATAATATTGTGTACAGTTGAAAACAGCACTAGCACTACTTACAATTATCGCTATTCATGTTATCAGATTCCAACTAAACATACTTTGGGAAAAGAACGGTAAGCCATATAGTTATGTTATAGATTTTCCAACACACTTCAAAGTTGTATCTGGCGGTAGGTTTCTGCGATGTTTTGGACATATTTGGTCATTATTGTATTCTGTTATTTTAAAAATCAACATATCTTTAGCTTTGCTCAGATGACAAAGTTTTACTATACTGTAATATATTGAAGGATACTGATCACCAGCAAACTGAAGAATAAATTTGACATTTCAGCAAAGTGCAATATAATCAACATGCAGTGTTGAACGATTCATTATCTTATCAGTGTTTAGTCATGAGTATATGTGATCTATGGTAATTTATTATTCGTGCCCAGAATACATCAAGCCCCGGTAGTTTTATCCTCTGCATTTACAATACACTCTGCCACAATATCGATCCGGTACCACAGGTCGGTTCGTTAATATTTGTATGCAAATTCAAATTCCGGTAACTGTTAGGCATTTTATCTACGAAAAAAACTTATAGTTCTAGTATTATTAGCCTAAAAGTATGGGCGCATAGTGGGCAAGGTTATTCCGCAGGAATTTTTTGGTGGTAATCTTGTTTTATAAATAGTTCTATTTATAGCAGTACAGTATAGTAGAGTACAGTGTATCAGTTATTGTTTAACCTGACTTTTACTTAAGCAAATTAAAAAGTAACATTTTAGTATTTTTAGAATTTGTTTGTAAACGCTAATATATAAACAGATGACTAGGTCTATTCCACCAAGAAGCTTCATTTTTGTGGGAGTGAAAATAAATTACAGCTGTGTAGCTCACTATCCCTGTCTCTAAAAATGTCGACTTATACGACTTAAATGTGTACGTAAATATAGTATGATAAACTGAATGAAAAGTAAATAACCAACAAATGTGTAAAACACAATCAACATGAAAAAAAGTTTCATTTTTGCATCTTTACTGAGTTCTGTCAATTGATTTTAAGCAGTATTACTTGTCACCGAAGTGTACATGCACCGTTTATATTGAGATAGTTTTGTATAGCGTGAGTCTTGTTTCAAAACCCAAAAAAGTTGATCAAGGTAAAATTACACACTAAAATTCTGTCATAGGAAGTTCGTAATACAATTTATGTTTTTTTTTTAAATTTCTACTTGTTCTAATAATTATGAACTAATTTAGCCGGTTAGTTATCTAATTTAGTCAGTCAGATAACTAATTTGCTATCTGGACCTTTAAGGTTACAAAGTAAATTGTACTTGAAACCGTGAAAATGGGTTTTTTTAAATTAGTTTTCCTGCTCAAGCACAATCCCGGAATGTTCAATCTTTGTGTATAAAGAATAGGACGGGTTAAGCTGACGTTGAAGATACACACTTTGAAAATTTTCATTTTAGAGAAACATTTACTTTAATTGCTTTTAGGAATTTGCTGACTAAACAAATGTTCAGGAACTCATGAAACGAATGCAGGAGGCAAAAGAGGCTACTTATCATGTGTTAAAATATTGCGAAAGTGCAGTTTTAAAACTTGTTTGGATATATAAAAAAGAGAGAATGTAATGTTTGTTGAATTGTACAAATATAATTAACCTAGTTTAATGTATTGAATATATTTGTTATTATATAGGTACAAACAAATGTGTCTATTTACTTTATTTTTTTGCACACATACTTTTATTTAAATATGGTACCCTTCTAAAGCGGAGCGGATTTTTCCAGGTGTATTTTCTCTGTGTATTTAAATGGGAGTGGCTATATCTACACTAGCCGAGTCGACCCGCGCGGAGAGCGCACAGGAACGGTTCGACTCCACGCGGGTCGGATAGATATAGCCACAGGTCCCGATCAGAAAGAACGTTCGGTTTTTTCTTCTATGATGATTTTTCAATCCATGATAGTTGTAGCAGGAAATCCAGACTAACTGATGATGAGGTGGAATACGCGCGCATCCTTACGATACATGTTGAAACGGTGCAGGTCTGTTAGATTTAGTCATTACAACGGATTTCTGCGACGGACCGGATCGGCTCGTGTAAGTATAGCCGAAGCTTAATCGGAAACCTAAAAAAAATGTATTACCGAAACGAACATGTTTCATTTTAGGCAGGGCTTACTGTATTTTGTTTTGGGACGTGCATGTAACATGACTTATCCGTGTGTAATGTCAAATTTGTTTAGTTGATTAATAAGCCAAGTGAATACAATTAATACAATAGTTTTTACAAGACTGACATGTTGGTCACCTATTGCACAGTACTTTGGGAAAGATGCCAATAGTTTAACCGCATGACTCATAAAGTTATGTGTTCGAACATATTCTAATGTATATCTGGGAAAACAAAACCATTACATGTGGCAGCGATTGGTATAAGTAACCGGTTCTGTAAGACCTTGACGGAGCATGCAAATATCTTACATAGGCAATATATTGTATCATCTTCCTTATAGTCAGGTTAAAGGTTGACTAAGAGAGGGGGATAAAAATAAACCAAAGGTTCAATCACGTCATTGCAATAGTATGAGCAAACTGGCAACGAAATGGACAAAGAGCTTCCTTATTAATGGCATTTATTTCTTTAGTGCATTGTATATTCCGGATTTTTATGATTCCTTTGAAGTGCTATTATAACACTAAAGCGTGTCTGCCTTCCAAGAATGCATCGAACATTTGGTGAAAATATCTTGAATAGCTTTTGTTAAGCATTCCAAATAAAAATTATAACGGACACGTTAAAATGACAAGTTTGAGAAATATTCCAGAATATGTATTTACAAATTCACCTAATAATATTTCAACTAATTTGTATCTTCAATTTTTAGGTAAGGTTTTCGTTTAACAGAAGCCCAAAGTCATTCAGGTTTATAATAACTCCTGGTATGATCTACATTTAATCATTTAATATAATCGTTTAACATTCCCTTAAAGAGCTTTCTAAGATATATAACACTAAATCACCTATAACAATAGGATGTAATACAGATATTAAGAATGTACTTCGTAACCCAAGCCGTACGAATTACATAAAATCGCAACAAATCATGTTATGGCCCAATAACCTGTAAGTAAAGGAACCATGGCACCACTACAAGTACTTATCGAGGTTAGCAAATGCACCCTTATTGCCCTGGGAGTGGTTGTTGTTTAAATAGTGTAATACACACTAGTGTTATTTACTACTATACTTACTAATTACTACATTAGGATACTTTCTGTACTATAATGCGTACAAAGCATGCGTACCAGATGCTACTGTCCTTTCTAAATAGAAACATATGTAGCATATTAAGAAATAGTTTAGTTTTAACAAAACAATTATTTCTCGTGTTGAAGTGTTTAAAAATGAGTGTAAAACATTAGGAACGTTAGAACCAACTATGCGTCACCAATCAACCGTCACTCAATAATTTGGATAAATGGTTCAATACATTCAACAGAAAAAAGCAAAACTCTTACGGACATTAATTCTGAATATTTCTAGTTTATTTATTTCTAGGTTGATTTGGGCAAAACTCACTGTGCGTTTTTAGGCCATGGAACTCGGATCTACAATAGTTGTTTTTAATTGCGTGTAATGGTAAGGCACACTATTTAGCCGATTGTCCTTTTATTTATAATCACGTCTACGGGCGAAACAGTAGGTACCAGCTAGTAATATATATATTAAATAGTCATAATTTTATATTAAATAACATTATTCACATTAAATTTATTTTAAAACATTATACTAATTTCTTTTAATACGTTAGTTATTTTATTAACTACATTTACCAAATTTTAAATACATTTAAATGGAACACTGTAACAAGATAAAAACACTTACGAATAAGTAGCCCACATTTGAAATATTCGTGCAATATTAAAAATTTGTGTTAAAAAATACGAATTAAAAGAGTTTTTTAGTGTACTATAGTTTTTTGGGATTGCTATAGCTTGTGTTTAATTGATCTTGATTTACGGCAGATTTTGCTTGTTTAGAAACTGTTTTAAGACGTGCAATTATAAAACAATCTTATACAATAATCTTATATGTTATATTATATTTCAGTTGCCAACAAAACCACTCTTCCTAAAATTATTATTTCTGTGTTTATTCAAATCAATATTCGAGTGTTAGAACAAGACAATTATGTTGTCCCACGTGTACGTTTACTATCTAGGCGATTGTGGAAAATTTATCGCACTTTGAAGAAGACCGAATTACTTTTTTGTCAAGCCACTTTCTCATCGACCGGCGAGTTCGAAAATTTGGAATTTTTAATATAACTATATACATGTTTTAAATCTATATATATAAAAACCTCGTGTCACAGTGTTTGTTATCGAACTTCTCCGAAACGGCTTCACCGATTTTTATGAAATTTTTTGTGTATATTTGCTAAATCTGAGAATAGGTCGGAGGTTATTTTGTATACCCCTAGGTGATAAGGGTTGTTAATAACATCCCCTAAAACAATAAAAATTTATGTTTATACTTTCCTTAAAGCTAGAGAGCTGAAATTTTGTTCACTTATGTCTTACAAGATACATATAAAATATAATCCTTTTTCATATTTCTTCACGTTCTGCTAAAGGGTGAAAATGTAGTAAAAACCCCTAAAACTATAAATATTAATTGAATACCACCTAGGAACGTGAAATTTGGTTCCTCAAAGGCGCTAGAGGAGCACTAAAAAAAGATTTTAAAATATTTGGCTTTTAAGGGTTGCAACAACCCCTAAAACATTAAGTATTGTTTGTTATACTTTCCTTAAAGCTAGAAATCTGAAGTTTTGTACATTTATTTCTTACAAGATACATATACAAAATAAACCAGTTTTACTTTTCGTTACGTGCTTAAAAGGGTGAAAATGTGAGAACAACCTCTAAAAACAATAAATATAAATTTGTATACTTTCCTTAAAGCTAGAGAGCTTCAATGTTTTCATTTATGTCTTACAAGATACATATGAAATATAATCCAGTTTTATAATTTGTCACGTTCTGCTAAGGGGTGAAAATGTAGTAACAACCCCTAAAACTATACATATTAGACTCCTAATTGAATACCGCCTAGGAATTCAACATTTCAACAAATAAATACAACACAACTAGTTTTGTATTATGTAATATGTTATATGCAATTATTTATACATAATTCATTAGTAACATCAATATTATCATTCTCAACGTCAAGCGATAGACCTAATAAAATCATAGCGTCAAACGCATTCATTAAATTATGTGTTAAATTGTCAAAATTGTAGTTTTAAATCTTTTTAATCAAAACTAGATCGTAAACAATGTTGAAATTGAAAATATAATGACGAAACAATAAAACCACTAGTCAATGTTTTCTCTTGTCGTAAAAGTAACAAAATTGATTCTATTAAATTGATAACTAGTTAGTCGTAAATTGAATACTTCTTTATGGTCTTTAAACTTTTATGTGGTTTATTTATTGCCCTTGTAAATGTTATCTGCTAAATGGTCAGTTAGTAATAACATAACTGTACTTTTTGGTAATTAAATTAATTTAAAAAATTATAAAACATAAAAGTTTTATTGTTATAAAAATACGAAGCACATAATCTGAAGGCCATAATGAATAATCGGTTTGCATAATGGATATTCATTTGTTGTGTTTGATTCTCATGGATTATTTATTTTTTTAAATCTAGTTTTTTTTATGAAACTTTTACCGATATATTAACATTGATGTCCTGGTAACATGGACTATGTTTCATTTGGATTTTTCAAATAAACAGTGAATGAAAAAGTATTCTTAAAAACCGTCGTTAGGTTGCTTTGACATTGCAGAGATCTGTGAAACGATAGTAATGTGTAAGTCACCCGATTTGCAAAAAAGATTCTGCTATTTATATTGTGACAAAATTAATGATTGAAAGTAATTTATAAGCACTAACAGTTTGACACAGGGCTGCTAAATTGTTAAATAATTTATCATAATCTGTTTTTAGGTAGTACTTTGTTTTCATATAGAAAAGGAACAATTTACTATTACACACACTATAAAAACCTGCACATGATTAGGCTATGCAGTTTATAATTTATTAAGATTCCTTCCAGTAATGTATATTTGGTGCGGTATCCAAAACGTATATATTTTATAAAGTATTTTGTCTTGTATGCTAAACTAATCCCTTCTAATCGGTATTGTACATTCTTAAAGGTAGAAGTCTTTCCATTGAATTAATAAATTCAGTTTAGAATAAAATTACATTAATGTCATCTTAGCTATCAGTAGTTGGTTCTTATTGAATATTTTACAATATGGTACGAAAATTTAATTCAATTGAACCCTTATGTTATAGGGTAAAATTAACAGCTGAGAATACAATAACTGTCATTTAAAAAAAATGTTCTACCAAATTTTTGGTAAACTGTATTATTATCATATTTTTATGGTAATAAATATTTTGTTTTTTAATAAAATCGATTAGCTAGCTATTCATCAATAAAACCACTTTAATTAGTCCAATCTAGACTTGCATTATAACGTCTTTAAAAAAAATATCTTTTTACAGAAGTTTTAGCTTTTCTACTATTTGAAAATAGAAGCAGGATTAAATTTGTTGGGGACATTTTCATAAATAACTTATAATAATAATAATAAAAACAGCATGATCCCAAAATTCTACAAAATTATTTTAGGATTTTAAACTTATGCCCTTTTAAATTATAACATACGCGTCAGTATACCAAAGTATTTCTTTTTGTGGTGCTGAACTTTGACCCTTTCAAAATTTATTGTGGACAAATATTAGTTTAGTTCCGACTGTTGGAATACACGTGGGATAGCAAAATAACTAAGTACAATTTTATTTTATGCAGTTATCAGTTGTAGAGAAATTTGTTTGCAACTTACTGCGAGTGGTCTTAATTTGTTCAGTATTTTTTCTTACACAGAACCACAAAAACAATTCTCACAAACGATAAACGGTTAAATATTCGTAAACGAATAGAAAATGACTATGCTATTGATTTTAACATTTCATTAGTTAGCCGTCAATTGTTGTAGTTTATAAGTACGCAGTAAAATTAAACTTTGTGGAAACTTGATCCTTTCTTAAGGCTATTATAAGATCTCGACAGTTGATTTAAGTTAAAGCAAAGTTCTATCAAAGCAAAGAAAGATCAAACGGCATCAAATTATATCTGTTAGTTTTTAGGAGAAGAAACGTTATTAGTGTCTATAGTTGCTGATAATTGTAAAATATAAACTTTGCTAAGCTCGTTATCTGTGAGTGATTTACCGTGAGTGGAACTATACAAACGGTTTAATAGAACTGTGACAAAAACCCTTTCTTTATCTATTCAACTTTACTTTGATTTGGTACGTCGAAGAAATCCCTTTTAATCCTAAGTTAATATACGAATGCGGTTTCCTGCACATTCAGGTCACAGAACAAGAATAAATGCTTAACACAATACACGTTTTTTTACTCTAAGTGGAAATCGTTATCATGTTATGCCTAATATTAAGTTTGGTAATATTAATGTAAAACAACTTTAAAATGTTCTTTTAACAAAGATATAGTTAGTGAATAATATAATGTTTGTCATTTTATTTTACATTAATAATATGACTATTAAAACACCCTGGGATATAGGTTCAGTACATTGGATAATATACTGAACATTATTCTGGCAAACACTCAACAAGTTTCCAAATGGACATTGACAGTCTCGTACCAAATTACACTTTATTAATTAATTATAATAAAAGCGTCGCAATGTTCAATTAACATGTAACAGAGGTTGGGGACCGTTATTGGTTTCACTAATTGGCCAACAGATCGCACTGTAGTGTTGTTGCCCTCCAACTCCATCTCCTTGTAAATGTACCTTACTTCTCTCGACGTAATAGAAGCCAATATACTAATTACAAAATTCAATTACAGCTGTACACGGATCAAATAACAACCACATAGACTGCTTAATGGCGGGAGCTAATTAGTATTAAGGTTGTAGTGGAAATAAACAGGATTAGAGTAAATCCAGTTGTTAGAGAGTAATGTGCGAACAGTAGAGGGATTTCATTGATTTCAAATAGGTTTACATACATGCCCGCCTTGGTCGAACACATAGAGGACTTTTTAGTAACTTTTAAGAAAGATTAAGCAATAGACAATTATGAAAAGCATCGTGCTTGGTATTAAAATTCATATTGTTCAAGAAGTAAAATGAGTAATTTACTACGGTGAATAAATACAATAACCTTATCCAACCCAACCTAGCCTAACCTACTATAATTTTTATGAAGAATTAAAGGATATATGAACATTGCAAAAAACAAAAAAAAGCATTGAGAAATTATATATATGTAAGTTTTTATTCTATTTTTTTAACGAAAACATAAATTTTAAGCTATTTGTCTATTTTTCGGCAACAACGGGGAACATACGCTTTAAATGATGTTTGAATCATTAAAATTTTTGTGAAGAATTAAGGGAGATATATCGTTGCCACAAAAAAAAAAAAAAAACAGATTTGAGAAAAAAACACAATAATATGATGATTGAACTTATTTAATATTGTGCATGCTTTTTCTTATTTAATAAATCCTTGAGAGGAAATACTTTTTTTTATTAAAACTTTAGTTTTACTTCTCGATTTTGCTATAGTCAAAAAAATTGCAAATGTTATAATTGGGTTGACTCGCAAATCACTTGAAAATTAAGTACATAATTTCATAAACAGTTGGTTACTAAACAAGTATTACCACTATGGGCTCATAAATTTGGTAAATTGTATTAACCAACACTTAATATAAAACAGTGGAAATTCATTTGACGTCAGTATTTTCATTACACCGCAGATGAGTGGATTAATGTGTGGATGATTGCTTTTGCATCATTGCATGCTGGTGGAAATATATTTAGACCGTGGCGCGCTCTTATTGCGTTCGCTCAAACTTCAATTACCTTCGTTAGTTGAGTGAGGTTTTCGCCTCGTTACGTGGAATTTATATTAAATTGTATCACAATGAAATATATTGACTGGACATATAATGATAGCTGTGGCGGCTCTGTCTTGTTATTTAGTTTTAAGATATTGAAACTGTCAATTTAATCATTAAAAAAACGGAATTATTTTCAATATGTCCAAGGGGATTCTATAAGCTTACTATAGGCCTACACATATGCTCGGAAACGCTTCTTTTACAGAAATTCGTCATTTTGTTTAACCGATTCAGTTGAACCATTGCACGTTACTCATGAATGTGAAGTACTAAGTTTGATAGAAATGATTAACTTGTTTCAATAATCCGTTTACAAATGGCGGCCATTTAAACATTTTAAATTAAAATAACTCAATAACAGTAACTTTTATAAAAAAAAAAACAGCAAGAGTAAATTTTTTAATCCCGTTAATTTTCTATCTAACAGTAACAGTAAAATGGCGTCCATGAATGTACATTGTTTAGAACGGCATGCTGTTTCATTGAAATACATCAAACTAATGCACAGTAATGGACGTTGATTTGCTGATGGCCTTAAGATCGATAGTATCAACTAAATCGGTTAACCCATTCTAGAGACATCAATTAACTAGTAAAAAATACAAAATGGAGGATACCTGGTAATAGTAGCGTTTCCGAACATATGTTTATAGGAAAGTTTTTTTGAATATTTACCCATATGACCATCCCCCTGTATTATGTACGTGCATTGATATATTTATATTGATATTGATACAGTTTATATATGTCACTGAACTTAAAATAGTAGACACGAACGAAAATATTTATTTTGGCAAAGACAATATACATACATACTGCCAAACTTACCTATATAAACTGTATAAGTATTTTTTATTATAATTAGGCTACTTATTCGGACATTTGCCATCACATGTATAAGTATATTATAATATGCGGGATGTTCCATAAGTAAACAGCCAAACTTCAGGAAATGCTTTTACGGGTCAAAATAAAGAGAAAATCGAGAATAATTGTTTCTCCCAAAACGCTTCGTTTTCGAGATATCCGCCATTTTGTTTCTTTTACAAAATAAGTCATATCTTGAGAACGGTTTAACCTATTGAGTTAAAATTTGTCATGAAGTTTAAACTAATAATGATATATTTTAAGAAAAATAAGCGATTATATCCAATCGTTTGTTTCAAAATTGCGGCTGTTTTAAATTTTCAAACCTGAATTACCCACAAACCGTACTTACGGATAATAGTTACGTTATGTCTAATAATTGGTTTGTGCAACCTATACCAACACAGTAAACACAACAATATAGTGGATGCCTATGCTGTTATGGTTGATGCCTATGCTAAGTTATCCATAACTTAACTGTTAATATTCAGTATTCGGGTAATTCAGGTTTGAAATTTTGAAACAGCCGCCATTTTGAAAGGAATGATTCGGCATAATCGCTTATTTTTCTTAAAATATATCATTTTTAGTTTAAACTTCACGCCAAGTTTGAACTCAATAGGTTTAATCTTTCTCTAGATATGAATTATTTTGTAAACAAATGTATTCTTGACTTTCTCTTTATTTTGACTCATATAACTATTTCCTGAAGTCTGGCTGTTTACTTGGGACAGCCTGTATATACACACTTGGCACACTTGCCTATTATAAGCTGTATGAATATATAGATATACTTGTACAGGTTATATAGGCAAGTATATATATACTTGAACAGTTTGTGTTTTTGACGATTAGTAGTTGCTTTAATTATTCCTTTACAAAAAGGTTATTTTGTTGAAACTTTGAGGCAATTTGTTAGAAAGGTTTATGTTGATAACACTGTGTATAGATGATGTTTAGTTATTTTTTGTATGTTAAAATAGTAGTGTGCATTTGAATTAGTTTCTTAAGGAATCAATTAATTATATTTTAAGTATAGATTTGTGATTTACGTTTCAATATCTGGGGTTTTTATTTGATTTGTTGGTCTTGGAGTTATTTATTTTGAAATAAGTTTGTTAGTCTGGAAGTAAGAGTGAAATATATTCATGCTTGTGCATCTACTCCCCATATTAATCAGTTTAAAATATTACAATGCATTTACTTTGTAAGTCTAAAAGGATAGTAAGGATGTACACTTTGAGAAGTATACATTTCTTGTATGACTTGCTGAAAGCTTAAACGCTAGCGTAACGATGCCTTTTCATTCAACTCAACCGTCCGTAACATTATAACAATCTTGATGTAGAACATCTACGGTCTACATCTTATCAAGTATTACTACTTCAAGATGAAAAGAAAATAGCTTTTTTTACTTTACTCTTGCGTGGATTTTACTGACAGAGTAAATTGTCTTTTTTTGGGTTACTAGAAGCACATCTAATGGTCATGCCTCAGAGCTCATTTGTCACGGGCGTTCAGCCAACGTACTTGTTCATCGTAGTTCACAGCAAAATCTAAACGTAAAAGCTCAATCGAGTAAAAAGTTTTCGTAGGTTTTAATGAATATGAGTGGAATGATAACAAGCTGTTATTAATTCTATATTATAAAGAGAAAAATTACGTGCTTGTTAATTACAATGCAACACAGAAATTACTGGAAACATTTTGATTAAACTGATTTTGAATAAACTTTAAATTTTAGATTTTGATGTACTATCGACCTTGCAACGTGTAATATGATTTGTTTGAAAGTGAAACAAAACTGTAAAAAATACTTTGTTGGTGCCGTTTGCGTCTTATGCTGGCTAAACTGTTAAAGATAAATCAAAATGTTAAGAGTAAGGAATGAAGACAACGAAGAAAAATAAAAAATCGGTGAGAGTATATTATGTTGATTTGTTACATCTTTGTACATGACACCGCGAGAACATTCATAGACTGGGGCGTACTAGCGATTTGTCTTTTAAGATATCTGAGATTTAATAAAACTTTCGTAGAATTTTGAAAAACTGTTGTAATTCGCGATGTGTTGTTCATCTAAACTATAATTCGTAGATTACAGAAATTATCAGTTTATCAGTTTTTTTGTTTTTGTTTTTAAAGGCGAAAATTCTAGGTGGTTATTATCGCCTCAGTTTATCAGTGATATGTTTTTAAAAACAAGTATTTTAGTAAATTTTTAAAATTCACTCAAAAGTTTAAAACATTGGGACGGTTTTTGTTATCTACTGATTGTATGTTAGAGTTCTGCAAAATTAACTGTTGTATGGAAGTAAAAAAAATATGTGATGTATTAGTCGCGCTCGAGCTTGTTACCAATGTAATAGCACTACTCCCAGCCTCCTCAAGTTGATTCGTTCACTGAGTTTGAAACATTTATTGTAGTGGTATTGCACACCTTAGTGTTTGTACTTGAGGGAGCAACGTTGTAGTTAATACGACTTTATACTATTTTCCTTAGTTTATATTGTGTAATTAGTTAGGTGTACTTTAGTTTTTCTTGT
Organism: Philaenus spumarius; assembly: GCA_018207615.1. Lineage (NCBI taxonomy): Eukaryota > Metazoa > Arthropoda > Insecta > Hemiptera > Aphrophoridae > Philaenus > Philaenus spumarius. The sequence continues at coordinate 725,831 of JAGFPH010000047.1, forward strand.
AACAATATAAACACTGCCTGCCCGATTTAGATACAACTTAAACTTTGTGTTTACTTTATTCTTCGGAGTTGTATCGATTGTTAGAATTGATCTAGAACATAAGAAGTACACATTTTAACTACGTCTATGAATAGACACATTAATAAATACAGTACATTCTAAAGATGTAGATGAGACTCTTCAGCACACACTAAAAAAAGGAAACTTAAAACTTATTTTAAACAATAAACAAATATACAATTATTTATTGTTTTACAAATTAATTATTTTCAGAAAAAACTTGAGTATCGTGCCTTACTTTTAAAACGGGCGAAACAAAGTAAACCAGTTAGTAGACTGCTGTAAAATTTATAATATTCTAAGTCTGGAGTAAAAACCAAATGACTCCATCGCCAATAAAAAATCTGATTTAAAAAACTAAATCAGCTACTGTCCTTTCTAAAAACACCTCTGTTAAATTATCACAATATGTTAATAAAAGCCATTTAGACCAGTAAAATTAGATTAAAAAATTCCTCGCTTTCTAATGACTACCTCATATTTGAAATTTGGTCAAGTATACCTACTGCCTACTTCAAAATAAGGTAGGCGTAAGAATACATATATTAAATCAATTTTCATCTTTACCTCGATTTTCCAACCATAATTATAGTTTTACTGGAATAATAATTGTTTGGCGTGTTATATATTTGGATAGTTTTTTTCCGTAATATTAGTAGGCATTCATGAAGTTTGACCAAGAGTATATGTTTTTACCCCCTACGCAAAAAGAGGGGTGTTAAATTTTAATGTATGTATCTGTATGTCTGTTTGTAGCTCCCTAACGGATGTATTGATTTAGATTTAGTTTTTTTGTTTGAAAGGTGATTCAAGAAAATCTGTTGAGCCGTTTGAAGATCATCAGCATTTTTCTAGTTGTGTCGGGTTTTTTTTAAATCTGTATTTATGATTATTACTTTTAAACTCTTAAACACACCCTTCTTATTTTTGACTTAACAGTGTTGACTAGCCAGTCAAGTAATAGAGAATTGGCGCGTAAAGCCAAAGATTCTGTACTCGAATCCGGTTTAGTAATATTTTTTAACTTGCAAATAATTTAACTGTATTTATACTTATTAGTAAGAATTAAATTTTAAATTTTAATAATGCGTAGTTTTTAACTTCTGAAGTTGATAACAATGTTAACTAAATTTACATGTATTTAAAACAAAATAAATTTATTTAACATTTCTCATAATTTTACTTCGAATTGCAATCTTAATACCTATATAAAGAAAAACCGTAGAATATTTTAAAATAAATCATACATTTTAATTAAGAAGAATACTAGAGTTGAGTAAAGTGTAATGAAATAGGTCATTTGGCAAGTAGATACTTACTGTACTTCATAGCTTGAACTACTTTTAGAAACTCATGCTTAATTAAATATGATAAAAAGGGAAACAATGAAGCCTCGGTAAGAAACGTTTTACACTAGAGCCTCACTAACTGCATCGTGCTGGCAATTGTTGTCTTTTGTTGTAAGTTTGATTTGTTCTATTTATTTTTAATGTTTCATTAAGAAGTGGCTTAAATACTTCTTGTTTGGAAGAATTGTAAAACGATAGTGTTGAAATTTACGGATTTTTCTTTGTTAGAGCGACTTTCCTTAAAAGAAAACCCATATCCTTTACAGGGTCATTTGTTTCTGCAGTAGATTTTCTCCGTAACAGATAACAGCATTACAATGAAATTTGTTGTAGGTATAAATTGTGCTAACCCTCGAACGTTCTAATAATCAGAAACATATTTGTCTGCATTTTCCAGGTTCTGCATGTTACCACTCAGTCACTTTTAATTATTAAGTTCTTAAACGTTTCCTTATTGGTCCGTCTTGTGTAGAGGTGGAAATAACCGTTACATTGTGTAAATAGGGTGCTCCGGTCCACAGCATCGGTAATAGGTTGCAGTAAATCAAATTTGTAATGCATTAACGCATGCAAGAAAGTTACCATCGCATGTTTTGTCAAAGGCTATTATTTTTGTCATGGTATTATTTTAAAATGTGTCTTTTTAAACCACGAATAGTTATTGATGACAAAACATAAAGACCACATACATTTTGCAAGTTTAAATAACTTGATTAAATATACCTTGTTATCCAATTTTGTAAGTTTTAAAAATAGAAATAATAAATAGACTATGTAGTTTAACTTTTTCATATTGATTAATTTTAACTATACAATACCAGTTCAGTTCACTTTAGTGAATTTAGAAATGAATTTGTGTCTAAAAATAATAGATAATATAATAGTAATAGTTTTGAGCCTGTGATTGTAATTTACGTGACAACGCGTGCTAGATTCGGAATGCCTAAAAGGAACGTTTAACCTTCACTTCACAACTTTTTCGATTGACGTTAGAAAAGTAAAAGGTGGTAAAAAATATCACCACTTTGGAACGCATTAACGTGGTAATATTGTGCAAGCATTAATAGTATTATTTATCCTATTATGATAAATAACGCCCATCTCAAATCTTGTGACTTGTAGAACGTTCTACGACATGTTTGAGAACTGTAATACCGTTATCAGATTTTAAAATATTACTCCGAAGTGATCGTAGCACATTAAATCACACAAGTACTCAGTATTACATTGGAAATTATGGCGATGTGTGCGTACCTCATGGACAATGTTCAACTGCGTCGTTTATGGATGTCTAAACTATTTTCTTGTGATGGGGGATTTTGTAGTTTTTGAGATATTCCCGAAAATGTTGTTAAAAACACATCCCCTTCTCTACAGTTGAAAGTACTGCAGCTACAATGTTGAACAATTGGTAGGAATTTTTAGAATTTACAGGAAAACTATAACGTATTAAAATTGTTGTAACAAAGTAATGAAACATGTGTTTTTATTGAGACGATGTATTGTGTAACGTTATCGTTTTGTATTCCACTGCTGAACGCAAACGAGTATGTTACGCCCTAGACCTTAACAGAACAACCGATTATGATCAAATAAGGTGTTGTTGGAATCGCCTCGATCTTTCAGATGTTCTATTTTATTCACAAATAATCAAGTATGGCAAATAAATACGAATTAAAATTTACCATTCTTGCTATAATGCAAAAAAAAAATTAAATACCTCAAAATGTATGGCTGGTAGATCTTAGAGCACTAACCATCTGATTTTGACAAATTAGGGTTCATTAGATTCGTATTGGTTTTCGGGCCTACAAAAGTTACACGACTCTCACAATCCATTTTTGATATTATTTCCCGAAGTGAAATTTTCTTCAAATACCATTGTAGACTTGACAAAATGTCCTATGTTATATCTGATTTCAAGAGCCACTTGTTTAAAAGATCTGAAACATCGCTAGTATTGAAAACATATGTTTGTGGTATCATTAATCATTATTAATGATTGCAACTTACTAATTATACAATAAAGTATAGTAAAACGTGGAATCTACAAGGCTGACCCACGGACTTAAAGACATAACGAAACTATAAGGTCAATTAAACTGCAATCTGTTTTCGTTTCTGCATAATACGATTTGTTTTGTAGCTGAACTGTACAAAGAAGACAGGGATTAGAATACTTCGTCTTTAAATGTAAACTTTAAACGAAGCTTTGCAAAACTTTCTGTTTGAGTTAATCGCATTACGCAAGTATTTCTCCGTAGCGGCCATGCGATAAAAACAGAAGCAAGACAAAACCTCTTGCGTACCATATTTTATCAGAACTTGTGAACTCGTTAACAACTTCTTGTGCCTGCAATCCTCAGCTTGTTGCTTTGTTATTAGACAATCTGGAATAAAAACATTCAAAATGAAAGCTGGCAGAGTAATGACTGACAAGATGAAATTTGTATGTGTACTTCTAAAACAAAATGTGTGTATATATTTGACATTATTTATTTTCTATTTACCCCACTCTGTTATCAGCATATACTATATAGGGTGATTCCAGGACAGGTTTAAAAGAATAAAAACTATTTTAAAGAGATAGATAGATTGTATGCACTATTGTTATCGTCGATAGTACATGAGATAAAACAAAACTCCAAGCTCTCGTAATGGTACTAACAGCTTTCTATACATGTTGATTCAATAAAGAATTCCCAACTTTAAAACGTTTAAAAATGTATTGAGACAAAGTCTGAGTCAGTTAAGATTTCGTTTCATATCTAAACAGATCAAGTTTTATATCCAAAGTAAATTTTGTTTTGATTTGGCTTATCTCCATTCTCCATCGCAGCTGTAGTCTATTTCGTAACATACTTTAGATAATAAGTCGGGCGTTACTTCTTTGACGGCGGCGTTAATTCAACAAGGTCAGCTGTTAAAGGAGGTTCAGAAACTCGATTTTTATAAATCTTCACAAGGCAAATCTAATCCTAGGTGGCCTTTCTATTGGACATGTCGACAACCCATGGACCTGAAAATCGAGTATCAAGAAATTATTACTTCTAGGTTGTGCCCCGTCTTGCTTTTAAAGACGTCCATCCTAGGAATAAGAACATTTGCTGGCATACAAAATGTACGATGCCAATAATTATGGATACCTCTTGAAATAATAACGGGCAGGACAGTTTCTGTTTGTTTAGATTACCATGAATATGCTGCCGATTTTCATGAGGGTCTTGACGACTTCATATTTGACAGTTATGGGTATTGCTACTATTATGAAATGTTGAATTATCCCTCAAATTTACATTGTACAAGAATGTGTCGTTGTCTGCCATTCTATCCAACATCAAGAAACAAAACAGACGGCGAACGACTCTGTCCTTGTCTGTAATGTGTTGAACCATGGTTAGTTTGTATGCCATCAAGTGCTAGCGTTTACTTAGGCCGGATTTATACTGAAAGCAACAGGTGACGGCAACGCAACTTCAACTGGGATCACTCGACTGGCGTTGCTTCTAGATTTTCAGAGTGTTTATACTGGAAGAAACTCAAATTGAGATATTTAGGTCACTTGTAAAAATGTCATCATCCGAGGAGAAGGCAGTTGTAGTTTATTTTTAAACAAAAGAAAACGAAAAAGGTAAACAAAACTTTTTTATACATGATTGTTTGCCTCCTGAACTGTAATTAGTAATAAACTAGGTTACGTACCTTGCGTACCGTCAACAGTTCTGTCCTTTAATTGGCGACGACCGGTTTCGGAAGATTACGCTTCCATTGTCAAGTCATAAGAAATAAAACACAAACAACAAAAACACACCTAACACTAAATAAAATAACACATGTCTAACCTGTACCTGGCCAGTATGCGTGAAATGTGTCGTGTGTTTTGTGTTTTTATTTATTGACGTTAGACATGTGTTATTTTATTTAGTGTTAGGTGTGTTTTTGTTGTTTGTGTTTTATTTCTTATGACTTGACAATGGAAGCGTAAGCTTCCGAAACCGGTCGTCGCCAATTAAAGGACAGAACTGTTGACGGTACGCAAGGTACGTAACCTAGTTTATTAAACAAAACTGTTCAGTGTGCATTCATATAATTTAGGTAATTTACACAGAAGCTAGTGGTATGCTTTACAAGAATCGGAGTTGTATCCTGACAAGTTTCAAATATTACCGAATGAGCAAGGAAAGTTATGAAATACTCTTGTCTTTAATAACACATTTATTGATGAAAAGAACAACCAACTTTAATGTACCAATTTTAGTGGGAGAAAGACTATCAATAACATTAAGGTAAGTTCAAAATGAAATGTATTTCTAAATTTTATTGTAAATGCTACATTATTTCTTACAGTTAAACAAATATATGGCCCTATTGTAGTTAGAAAAAAGAGTAGTTTCTTATTAGATTTGTAACAAATACAAGTATTTATAAACTTTCAGTAAAGTAGGTGTTCCGTGTTTTGTTCGTTTCACTCATAAGATGATGTAAAACTGGTACCAACACTTAATTAAATAAGTAAGAAGGATCATTGGCATTTGAGTTTTCATAACGTTGTACAATGTCTACTAGGATAGATGCACTGTCAGTCAATACACTTGAGGATTGTGATGCCGGATTATACATTTCTGGTATACTAGCAGAATTGTCATACGTGACTTCATCGATTAGGTCGAATATTTTTTTCTAGAAAATTCTTTTTTGACGTGCATTCATATCTTTCATGTCGTTTTTAAGACTTAACAAAAAGTATTTATCGCATTGTGCTTCTGGATCCTCAACATCAGGAGCTATTTTGTTTTCAGCAGTCTTCGCTTTTGATTTAAAGTAGTTGCATCATCCAAAGGTGAATTTGCTTTTCGCTTCCCTTCCTGTTTTTTCCTGAACTCTGGTATGATAGGCTCAATACTAGTATTAGATATTGTTGGAAGCTCGGATACATCATTGCAATTCTAAATCTGCAATTTCAATCAGGCTGTTGTCATTATCACCTATCTGTGTAATGCTACCTTGGTCTTCTTCACTTTCAATGAAAGTTGGTAGACTACTACTAACATGTTTAAGATTACCTTGCAAAATGGGGACGAGATATTGTAGAACATCGGTCATGTAATAGTTCTTTTTCGAAGGTTATTTACTGGTTTCGAGAAAAGGTGTCTATTAAATACTGTCCTGATATTCTTCCTTTTTTCTTTGCACTGCTTCATTGAAAAAAAGAAAACCGCGAAATCATCCCTTTTTAAGTAAAGATCTCTTCGTTAGTTGACAAAATAATCTATTCCATGCAAAAATGAGTTAATTTTTGAATGGAGTTTTGAAAAATTATTAAAAATCTGAAGGTGAATTCTTCCTAACATGTTTCTACGTAGTTTTAAACCTATACAAATTCCTTGAGCTATAATAATAATAAGATCAGAAAAAGTATGCAAAATATGCATTGTTCGCATGTGAGTCAAACTGGTTTGAACGGTTATGTTCAGCTGACTAATAAGTTTATACGTACACTAACACATAGCCATTATTTTTAGGTTTTTGGACAAGGTATGCAGCTATTACCAATTGGCCTTTGATTTTTTTAGAGGTGTCACAACTGTTTCCAAAATTATTCCTGAAACCTGTGAAGCTATCTGGTCAGTATTGCAGTCTCAGTTTATGCCAGATCCGGACAAAAGAAAATGGGAAACCATCGTTGAACCATACGAAGAACTGTGGAATCTGCCAAACTGTCTTGGATCATTGGATGGGAAACACATTCGTATCAGTTCATTCGAACATTCTGGCTCAAAATACTACAATTATAAGCACTTTTTCTCCACTAATGGAGAAACAATTCCGTACAATTCAGTGGAGTACAATTCAGCATTGTACTATGGCTTGCGCTGATGCTGATGGGACTTTTATAAGTATTGATCTAGGATACCCCTGAAAAAACAACGACGCAGGAGTTTTCCGTTCATCGGTACTGGGTCAATGGATAATACAGAATAGTCTAGATTTTCCCCCTCCAAAAACTCTTCCAAATGGTGATAGGGACAGTCCTATTCCATACTACTTTTGTGCAGATGAAGCTTTTCCACTACTTCAGAATCTTAAGCGACCTTTCCCACGACGCGGCTTGAACAACACAAAGCGAGTGTTCAATTACAGATTGTCAAAAGGTCGTAAAAGTGTCGAATGTGAGTTTGGTATGTTAAGTATGAAGTTTAGAGAGTTGGAAAAACCAATACAGTGTAAACCAGTTCACTTGAAAACAATTGTTCAGGCTGTTTGTGTGCTGCACAACTTCATCAAGGCTAGAGGCGGGATGACATCATGTAGTGAAGATTTTATACTCACCAGGCCACGTCTAACATGTGTCGACGACTTCTGCACCTCAATAAAGCAAAGTTACATTATCAGAGATAAAATAGCGCGTTATTTTATGGAGTCATCACCTATACCTAACCAGTGGGAGTATAAAACCTAAGAGGATTATTTCTATCGATCAAAATTAGCAATAAGCATAATGTATTTTAAATTTTAATGTGTAATTTGATTATTGCCTTGTGATAGACAACTTTATCTAAGTTATAAAGTTGTATATAAATAGGTTTAAATATACTATAGCCTTTAATTAGATCAATTCCTGTATTTTTCTGTTTACATTAATCCTGTACTTTAAAAATCAAACAATCATGTGTTTCTGATAAAAGTGGACATCTTTTGTAACTTTTATTCAATGAAAAGTAGAAATATGAAAATTTGAGAATGTCTTTGGATGATTAGTAACAACTTTTACAAATTTTCAAGACAAATCCCCCTCCTGTAGGAGTCCTGTGGGAAGGGGGAGCTCAAATTTCTTAAATGTAAAAAAAGTTTCGGCCGCCATTTTTGGTATAATATTAGTACCTTATTTTGTTTTTTATCAAAATGTTTGTCATTTGAGGGAAAAAATTGTTATGTCACAAAATTTTATGTTTACATTTAAACATTTTCAGTTCCCCCTTGGGGGAAAGTGGGTTGTGTTGAAAGTTTGTAAAAATGGTTATTAATCATCCAAAGATATTTAAAAATTTTCATCTTTTCACTTTCCGTTGTCTAACATTACGAAAGAGGTCCCATACTTATGGAACGTTCTGTATATAAATGTATGTGTATAAGTTAATACTCAATCAATTGTGGATGTAAGAATATACACATTTTTTATGTATCATTATTATTGTGTAAGATACAAAATTTTAGTTCTTTTTATTAAACAAAGTGGAGGGTTTCTTTTTGTTTTAAAAATATAAGGGAGTTATATTTTAAATTATTTCAATATTTTTTTTAAATTAAGGGCATACTAATTTTATGTAGGCTACAATTAGATTACAAAAGTTTGTATTTTATAAATATAATGGCGTATAGACTTTGTTTATTTTGAAACAAACTGCTATTCTAATCTTGTTTAAGTAACTAGCCGTTTCCTTGTAAATGGTTAACTCAGGTACTTCTGAAACTTCTTTTGTTCACTGAAAAGGTAAGAAAAGAAATAGAACTTCTGTTATTAATACATGTACTGTCTAAAAACGGCATGGTACGAATTCCAAAATATAAATTATTTTCGACTGTAACTGCGTGCAAAGGTGGCCAAGTCAGTGTGTTTAAAAAGTCATAAAATATGCACCTAATTTTGTGTTCTTGGTGTCTTTTCAAAGCTTACATTTAAACTAAATAACTACCTAACTCAAAATCTGGAAAATAAATTTGTTTTAATGGTCAACCTACTCTCTAACCAAAATAATCCTTTGTATTTAACTTACCTGTAATTTTAAACTCATTTGCCACCGCTTCCCAAGCTTTTTCTGTTGCAATCCTATAGCTGTATGACTTGCAGGTATGGTCATATAGGCACTCATACTGCTCAATAGATTGAACAAACTTAACGTTTTCTTGTTGTTCAGCAGCCATTTTGCTGTCCACTGTAGCCTCACTAGCGCAACTAGGTAACTGAGGTGACCAGTTTACAGCATGTCGTGACTGCAGTTGACTCCCTTTTTGATTCACTCAACCGTTGATCGCTCTAGTATAAACAAGCGCATTAAACTATACGTGTTATGTTGAAGCAACTCAAGTTTCAGTTGCGTTGCCGTCACCGGTTGCTTTCAGTATGAACCTGGCCTTAGTAGTGGCACTGACTATAGATAGTCTGTGGTAGTGGCCAACAGTTGGCTATGAATACCAGTCTCACGTAGCGCATATATAATTGATTTCTTGGGACTACGGGCAAAGCTTTCTCTGAGTCGTTCCACATCAGCTACTGCGACTGCAACATCAACCAGCCATAAGTCATAAACATCAACCAGCCTTAATGAACTGTACGCCAGAGTAACCGGTACCAAGAGTAAATCGTGTACCTACTAAGAGCGTCTGTACCATAATCTGTACGAACATTTCGATACACTAAAGTGGAGACTACATAGAGAAAGAGAGCCCGGTCCGCACCTGTAAACGTTGCAATTGTTTTAACAACAACGGTGAGAGTTAGTGATGTGTGATTCACAAACAATTCTTTCAATTTGAACAAATCATCAGATGAATCGAGTAATCCATGACTCACTTTGAAAATAAATTGATTCATTTGGTGAACTGGCTGAATTCGCAGTTTTTAATAAATTCATACCACTCAACTCAATAAATAACTGATTTAATTGATTCAAATAAACGACTCCCAAGTCAGACGTAGTAGCTCAATCATCACTCGGGTTCTGTTATGATTATTTCCTATCCTTTTTAAATACAGTAGGTTCAATTTTAGAGATTTGTATTTCTAAAGTAAAGTAAAAACACCTTTCCTATTAATTTAAATTTGACTTTAATAAGTTTGCATTTCCATTTCATTTATAGTATAGAGTAAAACAACTATGTATATAGTAACTATTACCTATTGTATATCGGTTTACAATAATGTAACTTAATGAAGCCATTGTTTAAAAATATTTCTACACTTTACTACAAGAACAAATCAGTACACCGGTATGTAACTTTACAGGCGTGCAAGAGTGCAAAAAGGCGTCAAACCAGCTGATCGATTAAGTTTTAAGAATTAATTATTACTTGAAGTATGAAATGAATCGATTCATTATTCGGTTCTTTTAAGGAGTTTATTCAAATTATTCAATTCAATGCAAAGAATAGTTTTGCCCATACTAGGTAGAGTGCTAGTGGCCGGATTTGGTATTAAAGAAACTACGTGATTCAAATTGTGATCCGTTAAGCTATGAAACGATACATTAACCGACTCTTTCAGTTGTCGCAATAACTGTTTAAACGTGTTTAAAGTTGTGAACTCTTTATTGCAGAAACATATAGGCAGCTACTACTACTGTCACGAGAGAATGGTGTTTTGATTTAGCTCACTTACTATCGAAGATAACAGGGATTCCTCTCTCTCTTTTTAAATATTTGTATTCAGTTTTACGTACTGTTTTTACAATAAAACTGAACACCTCACATTCGGTTTTCAATAGTTTAATGCGTGGTTTGAGTTTTATATAATTTTCAAGATCTTTGTAAAAATAGTTGTTTTGAAGGAGGAGTCTAAAATACGGAGTGTTGATTGTTTTAAGCTCATGGCCTAAATAGCTAAACAAGTATATTGTGTTTTAGCATATTTCAGAGTTTTTATCTGCTTCCAAAATTCTTAATTTTGAAAATCCCAGTAAGGTGAAATTTGTAAATTGGTTTTGGATGAAATAAATGTTTTTTTTAAGAGGAAAACTTTTGAAAATTAAAATTTACATTTTAAAAATTGTTACAAAATATTTTTTGAATTATTTTTTACAGCCCCGTGTGAAGAAGTTAATTTAAATAAAACATTTTTAATTTATTTCTTATAGTTTGATATCGGATTTATAAACAAATCGGTTTATGTAAAGAATGATTAAACGTTTTCAAATCCATTTTCTATGAAATTTGCCAGAAAATTGGCGTATTGGGAATCATAATAGAGTATACTCAATGGGCGTTTTCCAACGACATAAACTTGACTAAATTCGGCCTAGTAGAACCGTAGAAATAGCAGTTTGGTTCTTTGTTAATTATTAAAGTAGTGTAAACATCTATGAATGTTTATTTTCACGGATCTCATACATTGAAAGGAATATTCAGTTACACTCAATTGTCGTTTTAATTTGATGATAGTTTACCTATGAAAAGATATTTAAGTGGGTTCTGTGTATTTGTTTCTTTCCCCCCATGAAAGTTAGTATATTACATAAAGAAAGATGTGTGTGGCGTTATGGAATTAAAAGACTCCTTCGAGATTTTTGTAGACGCATTAAGGAATCCCTCTGAAATAAAGTAAATGTGCAGTGTTTATTGAAAGTTCAATGAATATTTTGTGTTTTAGGGCTATTCGCACAACATGGGATGTGAGAAATACACTAGCTCACACATAAAATGTCTTTTATAATAATTAAAATTTAGTTATTTCGGAATTTCTAAAATGCTCTTCTGTATTATTTCGAAGATAATTTATATCTAAATTTGAAAATTGTTTATTTGTGTCACATTGATTTTGTATAGTTAATGAAGTTTGGTAGGTTCGTTGAATAGTAATATTCAATCATGAATACATAATTTCACTAAAGGCCTAAATCCATTGATTAGCACTTTAATTTTGCATAATAAATATACGCTTAACGAAGCATTTATGTGTTTTGTTTAATTGGTAAGAGGCGTTTGATTTGATCGTGTACATCCAAACTATATTGTAAAGTATAAACATTGTACGGACTATTTAAATAAAAAAACTACGAATCCAATTTTGATAATATTTTTAGTGATGTGTTAAGCTAATATGTTCCATCATCCTTTTTCCAACCTGGTAATAAACAGTGGCTGATAAATTAAAAACTGTTTGTATGAAATCCAACTTGTACGATTTACGCCGTTAAAGATAAATCAAAACAGAAAGCCGAACAAATGTTGGCGATGAATGGATTTACAAATATGTACAGGACTATTCATACATTGCGGATGTCTTATAATAATCGTTTTAATTTTACCGCAAATAACCAATAGGATTCAGTATGGATTGTGGCGTGTTAAAGATTTGCAGTGTGCCTTTATATGATTGTCCTAAGGAAAGACCTTTGCGTACTCCTAATGCCAATCTGCCTACATCGCTTTGCTTGTACAATGTGAGCGATATAATGGAGTTGTGGGATGTTTTTAAAACAGCTGATTGAATTTTTGATTGTTGCAAGGCCACGTTATTCAATATTACTTTTTTATTTGAGGTTAGTTAATGGTTCTTACCACTCTAGAGAAGTGTTTTTGTCGTAGAGCATTATCCGTGTTTTCGCTCATCCGAAATAAATCGTTTCGGTGGGCCTAGTTGGTGCAAACTGCTGTAGAGTTTCAAGAACTATTTCACAAATAGGCTATAAGTAATGCCGCACAAGTTCCGTTGTACGGTACAGGTACTATTTGACTCAGCGTAAACACTGGGTAGTCTTCTCCAAAACGAATGACAACCATGGTAGACTTCTTCAGCAAGTCCTGCAGTCTCCGAAAAGCAGACTTTATCGGACATATATTTGAAAATGAATACCTCAGTAATATGTCTTTGAGAAGGATGTTTAATAACCTTGGTGCATTTCCGTATAGAATACAAACTGGGTAACCTTTTAATGTATGGGAAAAAGTGACAGAGTAGTGAACTATGAAACACTGGGGTGTTACAAAATGCTTGGTTTTAAGATGAAAGTCATGTACACCTAAACGGTTTCATTAACAACAAGCAAACACGTTTTCTTGGATGTCAACATCCTTACAATGTCGTAGAGAAGCCACAACATAGTGGTCGCGTAACTCTATGGCGCGCTGTATCATCGCGCTGTTTGTCGCTGTATGTCTATGGAGACATTCTGTATCGTATTTCGTTGAACATAATTACATGAATTTTAGGTATCTTACAACAGAACATTCTTCAACCTTTGGCAAGAGATCTGACAAGTTTTTGTTGTGCTAGCAATCTGGATTTGATTCCCCATGGTTCCAGCAAGATGGCGTCACCATTCGCACTGATGTTGCTACTATTGCGTTACTTCGAAGAATGTTCTTCAACAGCGTAATTTCCCGAGGAACAAACTTTCCATACCCACCCTACTCCCCCGAACTTTCACCACTTGACGCTTATGTGTGGTGAATGATGAAGAGAAGCATCTTCCGAAATGAGAGACCGACTACCATTACGTGAAGAAATAACTAGATACGTTAGAAGCATGAAAAAACGTCTTTCAGTAGTCTACTGTTTATTTTGGCGCACTATGTAGTTGTTGTTTTATTTTTGCTTTATAATTTACAGTAAAGAAGAAATATTTTTGTAACACCTATTTCTACTGGATCAATTTTATTAAATTTGGTTCACTGGGACTAGTTTCATAGTTTCATGATACTGTATTATTAAAAATAATGTTCAAAGAGCCGACCGCTGGAAATTTGGCTAGCTGATCTATTAGTTTGGGTAAAATAGTAGAATGTTTTAGTTTTCAGTAAAAATTAGAGAGACGTGGAACACTGGCAGATATTTGGGAATTTTCGCAAAAATCACTTCCAATGTCGATACAATTAGTAGAACGGCACAATATAACTAAAAAAAAGTATCAGCAAAAAAATCGTTATGCTTTTTATGTGTAGCCTGGTATGTAGTAGTTGAGGGCTATCCACTATCCACCCGCACTTTCTTAAATTGATAAAACTTACCTTAGTTAAATAATATAATTAAATGTGGTATAATAAACAAGATTAACATGAGATGGATGTACAGTCTCAACTATATTGTTGATTTTATTTAAGGTTTCCTCATATTACACTATAAGCGTGATGAAATATTGAACTTTTTATATTAAAAGCTGCTTTACCCTTTTTATTTTTATCCCATATTTATTATTTTATGTTTAATTTTCTAAATCTTTTTTAAAATTAAAATCTACTATACTATTCTATATTATGTAAAGTTCTGCCAGTCATAATTGAAGAATAGATGACCCGATTTGTATATTTTTATAGGATATAGTTGTAGTATAACGACTTTTATATTTTTTCCAGATTGCCCATCCGTGTGACCCACCCTTTAGAATCTTTGTTTGACCACCTTGGTTATGTTTTTAATAATTCCAAACAAAGCACAATAAATATTTTTAAGAAGAAATATTTGTCTGGTATATCATTACCTACTATACAGTCTATACAAAATAGACTTTTTTTCGAGTTTGGTATCGTTGAATTGGAGTTTAAACATACAATTTTATTTTACGCCTCAGTGTCGAGACATGAATCTCCAATGTAGTTTGCTACGTAAACAAACAATTGTCCTATTGAAATAGCTTTAAAAAATTCTAAAAATATAACTTATCAGTACTTTTAATGAAATTATGGCTGACCCTTTAAAATTTTATTTTGAATTTTGTCAACGTTTTCATTTATGTAGGTTACTTATATTATTTTTTAACCTCGAACCTTAGCGTATTGACTCAAAACAACTGCTCTGTCGCTGGCGCCCATTAAGTTTTGGAGACGTATTCGAAAATCTTATTCGTTAAAAAAGTAAAACAAACTCGATTTATTATTCTAGAAACTGTATAACAGTGCATATAAAAGTTGCTGCAACGTAAATTAAAATTATGTCACGTAAATTGTAAATTCGGAAATCAAACAAATGAATCATTTTATAATTTCTCTTTTTTTTTTATTAAAGTTAAGTTTAAAATATTGTTTGTTTGTAGTATAGGCGTTCTTTATTTATTTTTAAATTTTATCGAAAAAGTCGTTTAAATTCTCATTGCAACAGTGTTTAAACTAGTTTTGCTACTAATAGAAATAAGTAACCTACTTGCTAGTTAACTCAATTAATATTAAAACATGTATATTGACATTATTCCACATTTGCTACACTAAATATTTTATTTGTCATTAAAAGCATTTTTTTCAAAAGAAGAGAATACATTATTTATAGAATTTTCCTCCCTTAGCTTAATTTGGAATAAATATATTCTGCTGGTGTTATATAAGCACTCGCCGATATTACTGTTTGACCCGGAAATTTAATGCGTGGTAGATACTGCTTCATCATCTTCTTCCTCCCCTGTATAGCTTCACCTTACTGGAGATTTATTACTTTATTCTTTTGAATTCTCGTTACCGTGCCAAACAAAATAAAACCTAAAGGCAATCATAACAAGTAATAGTAAGCCCCCATGAAAAATCACATGCAGATTAATTAGATATACTACACATCAGAAATGCATAATTAAAAAAAAACTATTTAAAAACAACAAACTACCTAATTATGCTGAGGGGATTTTTAACTCGGTAAATGTGTACAATTATAAGGATTATTTAGATATGATTTTGTAAAAACTATGTATTTATTTACATTATTATATCTCAAAATAAAAATAAACTTATTATATTTTAATTGATTTCTATTTCATATTGATACATCAAATGATTTAAAGTTATTATATTATAATGAAGAAATTAATAATCGAATATGTTTAATATATTAAAAGACAAATTTAAAAAGAGGTTCCCGTTCGTTTGACTTAGGAAACATCCCTATATCTTCGTATAACTTAGGAAACATCCCTATATCTTCGTATAACTTATAATCATATTCGATTATTAATTTATTAACCTATAAAATAGAATATGTTATACGAAGATATACGAATGTTTCCGAAGTGAAACGAATGGGTTTTTTTCTTTAAATTATTATAAATAACTATATTGATGATAAAACGTGAACTTTGTTTCTCAAAATTGCTTCCTCGAAAAAAATATTAGTATACTGGCATGTATGGTATATTTAAAACGAAGATTTCTCAAGTATGAAAATACTTTTGTTAAACATATATGTTGTGCAGTTCCTGAAAATATGTTAAATATAAAAAAAAAACTCGTTTTTGTTATTACAGAACACGATACGGTAGAAAATGTTTATCTCCAGTTCAACCATGCTTTAAATTTTTTGACAATATTGTGATATTCTATACGTATATTTCTTATATGTGTTTTGTCAACTCGGAATTTCAAAACAACCTATGCTTGATGAAATACACTATAATTTCACTTACTATGAAAAACGGCTCAGATTTATGTATGTGATAAGGCATAGTTTGTTTGTCAAATTTAGAGGCTTTGTTATTCTTTGTTTTATTGATGTTTTATCATTCATCTTTCAAAAGTTTTGGGTCTCGCTCTGTCTGTTTTACGTCACACAAGGCAAACGAACTGTTCTGGGAGATACTAATCTTGGTACTTCCAACAAAGACAATCTTTATAAATAAGTAACGTTACAAAACGCACACTATTATATAATACTGATGAATTCAATATAATTTATCGAGTTTAAACATATGTATTTTCGATTAATTGATACATTTTATCCTCAACGTTAAACAAATTTTGTCTTCAGATATTAAGCTTGCAATAATTTGTGTCTCTGTAACTTTAAATACAACAATCCTTAACAGACTAGCTGCATCTATTAAGCTTAGTACGCACTGGGATTCTTTGTTCGTACTCTTTGTTGCGGAGCTGCGTCTCAGATTCATTTTCGTGAATCCAGGACGCTCCGCGATTGTAAATCTTGCATCTCGTGCGTTGCATTTTAGTATTTTTTTAATCCCATGCGAAATGGGATTCTTTACACAATGTTGCGCAACATTGAGTCAGTGCGGACGTGAATCACAAACAGAGTGAATGTCTCTCGCGAAGTTTAAACTTTTTTTCGATATAATGTTGACGACTGATTCTACGATACAATTAATCGAAGATTTAGAATTGCGGCGATGCTTGAGGGACTTTTTTTCGGATAAATACAAAGATAAGGGAAAACAGATAATCTATGGATGAGTTAGCCCAAAAATATGAAGTGACGACAATGGAGGTGGAAAAAAAACTACACCAATATTCCTTGAATATTACACGAAAACACCAGCGTGGTGGCTTTTAGTTAGCCCTTTTATACCCCATAGAGCTAGATAAAGGGCTACTGTAATCCCCGAGAATGCGATCTCGTTCGACATACTGTAGCTCAGAATCAAACTAGATGCGTACACGATTTCCAGAGCGTCAATGTTGCGGGGCAAATAGTCTGCAACATGAATCCGAGCGTCTGCGACAAAGAGTCCGAACAAATAATCCTAGTGCGTACTAGGCTTAATAGAAGTTTGACGTCACTCACGGTTTCTAGACAAATATACATATTACTACTTACTATACTTAAACAAATCATATGCAGGCGAGTAGCCGTCATTACGTCCAGAGATAATATGATACCTAAAACTAATTTGATCACTCAGCTTAACCGCTAACGCTGAGTTAATTTAATTTCTAAAATTTGTAAAATTTTTCTTTTTATAAAACCTCAAAAAGATTTATTCTAGTACGAAAATTGTTACTTCTGGTCAAATATGCGCTTCAGTTTGTTCGATTTTGTTGGCTAACAACCTTGTCCGAGAGACTTGTACCTAATCAAGGTGTGAACCAAATGTAGACCAAATTGGACGTAGAATGCGGCCGTTAGAGTGACTTGTACCTAACCAAGGTGTGAACCAAATTTAGACCAAATCGGACGTGAAATGCTACAGTTAGAGTGCAAGCACATATATGTAACATTTTTAATGGCATCCCCAAACGAGTTCTGGAGACCATGATCGATGCTCATTGACCAATCCCGACCGTAGGTCTCACCATAAGAGTCAATGCGATAGTTCATCTTTCCTACGGAAATTTGCTAAAAAAGTTTAAAGCCGTGGTCACACTAGGCTGTTTAGCAGCCGCTACTAACTAGCCGCTGGTAAAATCGCCAGCAAGCAGCGTAGTATGACAGTATGACCCAGAACCAGTGGCTGGATAATGCCAGAGGGCTAGTATTTCCAGCCGCTGGTTCTGGATCAGACTATGCTGCCTGCTGGCGATTTTACCAGCGGCTAGTTAGTAGCGGCTGCTAAACAGCCTAGTGTGACCGCGGCTTTATAAAACACCCACATACAATTTGAAATTACTATCGATTTTCTTTATAGTATGATTTCATTACCTTTTAAATATCGTATGATCGATACGAAAATGCTTCTCTTCATCAGAGCCTTAACCTGGACGGAGTTGTTACATTAGGTGTTAGATTTTCTATCTTTATTGTAAAAGGTAGCAAATTGCATAAGGAATAATTCCCTGAATTACATTTGATCAAATAGCTTGACCTACCTTTTCGTTATAGGTCGGTGGTTGGTGGTTGGTGACAACAATAGAATAAATTGTAAGTTTACGGAACTACATTAATACATTAGGAATTAGTTTAATGAAAGTTATGGACAGACAATCGATAGACGTGGTTACTGGTGACCCAGATGTCGGTGAATGAATAATCGAAACTACTAGACGTCATTTAAATTGTCAACTAAAATCACTGAGCAGATATTTCACGCGTTTCTAACAAAGAATGTCAAAGAATATTACGTTTGTTATTTAAAGACTTGGCAAAGAGAATTCGAAAATTGTCTTTAATAATAATTCGATGTTGTACGTGGTATATTAATGTCATTTATCTTTGTTGAATTATATTTATAGTATGTTTCAAAGGGTGGAAATGAGTTTATTGCTTTGTCAGTAGAACTGCTATGAAAGTAGTTATTTATTAGAGGTATTTATTTGAATTTTTGTAAATTGTACAAATGATTTAGAATGATCTTAGAGAACCTTTGACAAACAAATTTCACGTGTGCCAACTTTGATAAAAGATTGCATATTACACTATCAAATATTGCATCAAAGAAATTTTTTCAAAGATCTTCGACAAAGAACTTTGATAGTGTAATACAAGCCTTAGAATAGATAACTAGTCAGCTTTAAAGCTAGTCAACCACAGTTATCTTTCCTTCCGCCCTCTTACCACGTACGTTTGGGTACACGTTCACTGCTAAGGACGCACATGTGAGCTTGACACTGAACACTATGAGAAGAGGCCGACGCACAGTGCATTACACGCCAACCCCCTTATTGGGAGTATTTTCAATACACAGTGCATTGCGTGCTTCTCACGCCAACTCCCGTATTGGGAGTATTTTCATTACATAGTGCATTGCGTGCTTCTCACGCCAACTCCCGTATTGGGAGTATTTTCATTACACAATGCATTGCGTGCTTCGCTCGCCCACTCCCGTATTGGAAGTATTTTCAATACACAGTGCATTGCGTGTTTCGCACGCCAATTTTAAGCGTATGTGCTATGGACCCACATGTGCGTCCGCTTTAAAATATTAGTGATTATTACGTAGAAAGGTTAAAAAATAAAGTAATTTCTACTCATTTAGACTATAAATATAAAAAATAAAAGGTGAGCTCCTAGCATAGGAAATACGAAATTTACGTAGCAGTGAACGTAAACGATTAAGTCTTATAAGAATAATGCATACGTGGAATGAAATAATTCACGGAAATACTCAACACTAATGTCTGGTAATTGGAAATGTTGAACCCTATGGAATGCGTGTCGCTTTACCAACTGGGATACACCGTCGTTCAAAAATTTAGTACCAACTACGGTCGTTCTGGTTGCGGCTAGTATGATCTAAATGAATAGTTTTTCAGTTATTTTAATATACTAAATTGAAATAAAAATATTTAAAGAAATCATTTCAGTATTTCGATTTTTTATTTAATCAAGTGTATATGTGTTTGGCTTCCTTAAATAAAATCCGTATCACGTAGAAACAGATATTTTATTTTACTCTATAAGGCAGTTCCATTCTACAATATGCCGATTCTAAAATTGTATCTAAAATTTAGGTTTGTAATATTCATGTTGCAGTTAGCAGAAACAGGGTTTACAGTAAAGTTTTTTTGTTCGGTTTTATGCTGCACAATCCAAACATTGCGAGATAATTGCATCTTGTAGAAAAAGTTGACGGCCGACTGACGTTCGTCTATGATTCAATAATTGGTAAATAAAAGATTGCGGCGTAGAAGAAGACATGCCATTAAGCAATTATACAAAGTCTGGTTTAGTACGTGATGTGGTAAGGTGGGATTGTTTTTTATGAGGAGTTAGGTTAGGATTTATGTAATTATGGAGCCGTTTATAATAGATGGACAGGTGAGAGCGTGATAGATACTCAACTTTTTAGGGCGAAATCGTCGGATATAATTTCAAGTAAAATTACGTAAAAACGATCTTACTACGCATCTTTTATATATCAATCTAAACTTGGGAAAAATATAATAATGATCAACAAATTAAAACAATAATTAGGTTTATAAATATATATGTAAAGCAACGATATTTACCAATTCAAATTCTATAAAAGCGAGTGTAGATTATTATTATGATTTTATTTTAAACGAGGTTCCTTTTTAAAATATTGAAAATTGTGTTGAATTAGTTTTAAGTTATAAGTTGCATCGGTAATTATTTTAGAATGTTAAAAAGCTCTTTGCAAGACGACGAATTAAGTTGCACTTTGTCGCTGTCGCATTTTTGAAGTGCACAGGCGCACCTCGCCTAAACATTGCGGGCGGTGAATCGGATTTTACCGTCACGCATTTTCTGAAACGATCTATTCCGTCACGCTCTACTATATATAGTAGACATGTGTATGTAGCAGATTATATAGTTTACTTGGTAATACATCTGAAATGGACATTGTGCTTCCTCATTTAGGATGTTGTGTTAAAATAGTTTACTTGGTAATGCCTATAGACATTGTGCTTCCTCATTTCATACATTGTGTTTTTATTCAATATTTTCTATATTTTTGAAGTGTAAATCAGAATATCGCCATACACTTCTCCCGTGTGACACCTGGATTTTTTTATCTTCTCAGTTGTACCAACTTAAACTCGCTGAAGGGATTTTTCCATTTTGATTAATTATTAATTATTGTCCTTTGCTTCTGCGCAACGATTTTTACATATATTCAAAATTGTTCCTTTAATAATCGGTATTTATCTTTTTAATATTAATTTCCAGCACCACTATTCTGAATTAATCATACAAAACATCTCTCGCAATTATTTTTCTTTCTAATGTTGATATTAGCGTGTCCAACTCTTGTGACGTCAAAGCTCTTTGCCTCTCTTGACGCGACAACTTACAATCTCTAACCTACAAAGTAGGATCTCATATATCAGACGCTGAGTGGTCTTACCGCAACAACATAGTTTTGAAATAATTTCATGTAAAAATAATTAGATAATTAATAATTTAAGTTGTGTATGCAATTTTTTGCAAACAATTTATATTGTATTACGAGTTTGAAATTTGAGTGGATTATTTTTTAACCAATCAATCTTTATGTAACATAGTTTGATTCTCTACACATAAAAATAAACGGTACGAGAAACTGGCACATACTTTCTCACAAATATATTTAAATTATTAAACAGAATCACTGTGACTTCATAAGTGTATTTAGGTAGGAGAGGGGATACATTAAAGTAGGAGAGTAACTAATAAATAGTATTATTATTAGCTAGGAAGGAAACTGTTCGATAGATTTCGAATAAATTTGCACCAAACATGTCAATTAGGCCTGTGTGGATGCACGAAAAAAGGTGTTGAATATTTTTGAAAAACAATCCCCTTTTTGGCCAAAAAACCTCCAAAAATCTATTATTATTTTTATTACCTAAACGAGAATTTTTAGAACGATGCGGTTTTTTGTATATGGTAGGGTACATTATGGGCTACAAATAAGCCAAATTTGATCAAAATGATTAGAGCCATATTTTTATAAAAAAATAATAACCCATTTTTTGGGGTTTTTGCCAAAAAGGGGGTTGTTTTTCAAAAAATTTCAAAACCTTTATTCGTGCATCTGTACAGGCCTAATTGACATGTTTGGTGAAAATTTGTTCAAAATCGATCGAATAGTTTTCTTTCTAGCTTTGTATACATACAGACAGATATTCTTTGTACTCAGGTGGTCCCAAAACGGATATTTCCACAAAAATCTCAAGATCGATTTTTTGCGATCACTATACTTTCTCTATACTATAGTATAAAGGAAAAACTATATATAATAAATACTGCAGTAAAAGAGTATGGAGAACATTCTAAGAAGCTGAGACCATGTAACTAGTCATATTTAATCCAACCACCGTGAGTGAATCTTATTTCCACTCTCTAACCACAGGTGTGAAAAGCTATCTGTCTCGAACCGATATTGTTCAGAAAGGTAAGTATATATAATAACTTTTCTAGGTTTTCAACTAACCTGAATCTGTATAAATTGTATGAGCGAGGTTATGCTATTATCTTACCTCCTTTTCCTCTATTATATTATGTTCACAACGTGGACCAATGTTTTGATTTTATTTGATCTTAGTTTTTCGTTTATTTTAATTTTTCGACAGTTAATTTTTGAATTTATACACAATTTTTTCTCTAAAATACTAAAAAACGCAAAATTGGAGGAATTTGTATTCTGTTTTATACATCAAAGCAGAGATTGTTTAGTCGAGGGTTATCTAAAAACCCATCCCATTTAATACATATCTAATACCCATTTTTTTTGGCACTTTTGCACTCAACGGCAATAGGTCAGTGATCTTTACACATTACACAGTTAATTTAATTCGAAGTTGTATTACCTCCATAAAAAACGTATGGAAGAATAAAGTTAATTAGGAACGGCATACGATTGTATTCAACCTAACTAATCTCATGATCATTTTAACCCGAACAAAGTCTTAGTGCCGAAGAGTGACGTGACAAAACACAAGTTATTATCTTCTTTAGTAAAGTCTAGATTGTATCTAACTGCATTTCTGTACGTATACAAACATTATGTTTAACAATTAATAGTTTTGTTGATTGCATATATCCACTATACAAACTATACTTTCACTCATTGCAACATCCTACTCCGAGCTTAACATAGTTGACGTAACTTGGCGCATCATCGCTGACCTAATACAGCGGAACAGCTGGCCGAGTAGACGGAGACCGGTTGCAACAACAGGTTGAACAAACTGCGAGATATTCAAGGTGAAACCGCATCTGATAATCAAATCAATTTTATTTCACTTTCGATATTTCAAGTGTCGGGTCACGAGTCGAAACCGCGTATATTTAAACGCTGATGAGGTAAAATATTCATCCTATGATATCGGCAATTTACTTTTTAAGTGTGAGAGTTATGAACGGATTTCAAATTGAATTAAAGGACCTGAAGGTAAAGCGTCATAAATCTTAAGACTCGGCGGGAGAATATTTATTAGCAACTTGATTGCTCTTGCTGTTCTTTCTTGTACTAGATCTTGGAGCGAACTTATACTTCTATAACATTTGTTTCATCACTTTACTTTTGTTCCACATGAATCATGTGAGATGTCATGATTACTACATAACTAGTAAGCCCCTGTGAAAAATCACAGGCAGAACAATTAGATACACATCAGAAGTAGCCTACATAATAAAAAAAAAAAACTATTTAAAAACAACAGACTTTATCTAGGCCTATCTAACTTTGCAGACGGAGATTTTTAACTCTGTAAATGTGTACAATTATAAGAATTTTAAAACTGTAGGCCTATTTGTTATTTTTTGTTTATATACTTTATTATATATTTAAAGAAAGATACAAATATTACCTTTTAATTGCTTTTTATTTCATATTGATAGATCAAATGATTTATAAGTTAATAATATTATAGAGAAGAAATTAATAATCGAATATGTTTATATGTTATACAAAGATGTACGAATGTTTCCGAAGTTAAACGAATATCTCTTCTTTAAATTTGTATAAATATATTGATGATAAAAGGTTGTATTTATGTACAGTTTATAATCTCAAAGCAAATATTATAATGTATTATAGCGTACATTAGTTCTATAACTCATATTTAAAAAAATCAACTTCACAAGAAATTATAATGATTATAGTTGTTAACATAACCCTAAAGTACAATATACACTAGGCTTTGAACAAATGATAGGTGAAATCAGCTGTTTTATTAAATGTTACTATGTATGTACGTACGGACGTAGACTCGCTTTTGTAGGAGTTGATAGCTTATATAAATAGTACTAAATTAAAAATATACATACACATAAGTTTATATAAAACATATAGGCCTACTACAGTAAATTGTACCAAAACAAAAACTACCAAACAAATAAATACTTCCCGACACCTGCATACTGAGTTTAGGTATTTCTGGAAACTTCCACACAGTTTAAAGCATACCTCAGTTCTTGAAACTCTTGATAGAACCTATTTTTTCATATTTTTTGGAAGTGTTTTGAACTACATTATACCACCGGGGTAAATACCGCTTTCTAAAAATGTAAGTTTATGGACATTATATAGAAAACGTTTTTGACGGATGTGATGTTGTTGGTGGTGCTGATTAATTTCAAATATTTTTCGATTGCTCTTAAAGGATATTAAACTTTCATAAATGTAAATACAAGGGAAAGTCAAAATATTACGATTTTTGAAAAAAAGTTATACAGGATCGATTAAACTTTAGATGATACATTAAGCGTAAAATTATTTGTTTTGTAACCGGAATATTTTCATTGATTCCTACATGAATCGACATAGGCAAAATAAACGGCTTTTACCATTTTAAACTAGTCACAGAAGCAATCATTTTGAGAGCAAAGCAAACCGACGTCAGTGACTCAGCTAGACCTGAAAAGTGATACAATTTAAATTTGCATCTAAAGTAAGAAATTTAACATTATTTTTGCTTTGGATTGTAACTCGTTATAAATTATGAGCTCAAAACGTAGGCAATTTCAAATTGTTTTGTAAGAAAACTTCAAAATAATTCTATCAAATTATTGAGTTAAAATTGTCTATAGGAAACATCCATTGACTTTTCGTCGAGCGGTATTTTGCGCAATTATTGGGCTTTACACTTTTTTCACGAAGGTTATTTTTAAACTCTCTCAAACAATGACATCACGATGCCAAACCATGCATAACCATGACGAATTGACGACCATTATAACTTTCGCAATTGAAGATTGTGTTTAATAGCTATGACAGGTCGCGCAGTCTGCGAGGTTTTATTAGTTAAAAAGTAATTATTCGTAAAACAATGTCACAGCCTAGTACTTTTAGATTTTTTTTGTATTTTAAAATTGCGTAAATCGTACTGATATACAAGATTGTTTTGTAGTTCCGACTTGTGTAATTTAAAATTAAACTCGTGTTATAAAATATACAGTATGTTCCATAATGTTATTCTCTACTATGTATTTATTTGTTTAGCTGCTAGGAGATATTTTTTACTTTGTATTTGCCTCGACATTACTTCTATTAACATTTAAAATTAATGTTCATATCAAAATATTGTATAATATACATATAAACCTTCATCATTCACTAGATGGCTCTCTCGTGAATTCTTCTATAGAATAAAACATTATCTGCTGTAAGTACCTTACCATTTCACTTTTAAAAACCATTTCCTTTTTTATTGTTAAAATTTTTTTTTTATGTCATTTTTACTGTGGAGGATGGTCTAAATTGAAGTTTATTTAAAAGTTTAGAAAGCCTAAATGTTATTATGGTTAAATTATGCGTTTCTGCTTCTGTGTGAAACTTGAAATGCATGATGACACCGAAAATAGGAATTGATGAAAAATTTAAGCTTTGAAAAGAAGGCGAAAAAATGTATATGCTTCTTACCGAAAATAGCCGGAATTGCAAAACTTATCTTCTGAAAATCTTTAACATTGATCTATTTTAAGAGTTTCTCCATTGCTGTAAAATAAACCATAACATTACCGTTCTAAATGACAACAGCAATAATTTGATAAATTTTTTCAGAGGACAAACTACGAAAACTAATATATTTGTCAAACTCCCAATTTAGATTGGTGTGTTTTGTTTCATGTTAAATGTTTCGAAAACAATTAATTTTATCCAAAATTTAGGAAGGGAAACATTTTTTTTAATGTCAAACAAAGGTTTGCATTTATGTGTATGGAAAAAACGAATTATGGACGAAAACTGAAAATATTTTATTTTTATACTAATCTTGTGTGTTTGAGACAAGTGCCAGAAGAAAGTTTTGTTGAGAAAACTAGGGATTTTCGAACGTTTTAATAATGATATTGTGAATTTGCTCTGGCCTAGAAACAGTACTAAAAAATTATTGGTAGGCTATTCTGAAACGCTGTTTATGATAAAATTTTGATAAAACCTTTATTAAGGCGTAATAATGTGCCTATTTATATTTATTGCGTATACAGTAGCTACTATTATGAATTAACTAGTTACAAAAGCTAGCTCAGGGTTTAGCCTATCTGACTCCAAACCTTAAGATCGACGGATCAAATCCGGATGAAAACCATAATTATATTATGTTTGTCGAATTAGAAAAAACACCATTTGATTTCAGACTATGGATACTGGACTTTTCGACTTGATAAAAACTAGTCTCGATTATTGTATCGTTATTACACAACTTTAGTCCTAATTGATTTCTTCTGTAATACATCTTTTCAGTTACGAATAGTCACTACCAAAATATTTTTTTGTATATTTGTAACCACTAGAGTAGAATGGAATTGTTCATGTTCAATTCAAGCAGCGACAACTCGCGGCTTTTGCTGTAGCTACGACTCAAGGTTCGTTCAACAAAGGAAACACCAATTTGACTGATTTGACACAGGCAAATTTATCATGGGTTCTTAAGTTCCTTTGGGATAATATTTTCTACAACGTACAATTACAATATAATTCTTTGTCGAGTATTTGAACCAAAACATCTGCTTGTTACTTTTAAAACCAATCTTTGAAATACAAATTGGTACAAACTGATATTACGTCTGCAGAATAAATAATCTAGAACCGTATTTTCATTTCGGTGAACACAAAAGCGTCCGAGCAAACGTCTTTGCAAGTTACTTTAGCGGTGAATCTCATTCAGCGCTTCGAAATCGAAATTTCAATTTTATCTTGAGTATGTGATGCAATCAGACAAACTGATGCATCCTTTCATTTTGTACCAGCCTTTGGTACGTAAAGTAGAATAACGTCGGTTAATAATACTACAGTATTACCTTATAAAGCAGGCATTGCAAAGTGATTGGATTTTCAAATAAATGGAAAAGCAACATCCACATCAAAGCAACAGTGGATATGTGGAGTTGTAATAGGATAAAATATCCGATGTCCTGGCTCTGTTGAGCTCTTTGGTTAATTTACATACACGATATTGTGGTACAACAGTGTTTTGTATAAAAATACAATGCGAATATTAATACCCTTCAAATGCGTGTCAGAACAACAAAGAAGGTAACCGCGCGAATCTTGATCTTCATAATCTCGAAAACTGTGCATCCTAGATATATTTTATGATTTGTATCTAATCCTTAAACCAGTTAATAAAACTAGATCTAACAAATCCATGCATTGAGATAGACTTAGTGTAGCCTTTGATCAATCTTAGAAACACTCTATTTCCTCTAAATGGCATGTAAAAAAGGACAGTGCTAGGGATGGGGTTAAATCATTTTGTCATTAGTCCATTTCGTATTAAACAACTTATAGTTTATAAATTTGGAGAGAAAATTAAACATTATTCCTGGTGGATGTTTGACAATAATTTACAAACTAATATTATTGGTCTTTTGCCTTGTTTCACAATACTAAATTACAACTTGCAAAACCAAAAATATTAGTATTTACTTGTAGAATTTTTACTATTCTACATTTACTCATATTTAGAAATTAATAATTAAATAAATTTGTTTGAGTATAAATAATACATCTACCCATATTTTCTTAAACGTTTATGTAAATTTTAATAGAAGAATTGCAAGTTCACGTGTTCAACGGAAAGATTCTTAACTCAGCTTAGCTATTCTTTTCGTGAATTATTTTGATAAAGAATTAATCAGCTTTTCTGTACAGTAAAGGAGGGTCTAGTGTAGTAAAATTAAATACATTACTTACTCCATAACATGATACTTTAATTCCTTCGGTTACTCTTAATTTATTCGTTTGCAATGTTGGCACTATAAAATTACATTTTTAAAACATACTATGAACAATAAAACCATTTTAAAAAGTGTTTGACTTAATGTCAATAAATCGATACCTGAGAATAAATACAGTTTGTATTCTCTAATTGTGATAATGTTCTGCCTAAACTTGGAAGAAAATAATAGTAAAAGAGAAGGGATTGAAATAAAAAAATACTTCCTATAAATATATGTCCGGGTGCGCTTCTGTTACCAGCTACCCGCCATTTGTTTACCAATTTATATATAGCCCAGTCATTGAAGGTAAAAAATTCCTTATTATATACTATTCTTTATTTATTTACTGCAAGACTTAGGTAGATAACCAAGCAATTAAATAGGGCCTAGACGATAAAACTTTATTCTTTATATCAGTGATAAAAGTGTAATATAAACTTTTACTCTAAAACTACATTTTGGTAATGAAAACTTGAAGTTAAAGTTATTATATTGTTGCTCCATTCTAACTGAATGACTATTCAAGATCACGAATACGAGTATAAGCAGCGGTGCACCTTAGCGGCGAGTGCACGGTGAGGCGGCGCGACGCGGCGCTGCTAGGTAGGACTGGCAGCGAGTTGTCCACTACTGCATCATCGCTCTTTATGAAGCCATCGTTTTAACTGTAAACTGTGTTAGACCCATCATTTTAAAGCCAATGAAATCATCTATAAGTTTTGTGCAAAACATTTCTTCCCACGACTTAAGGATAAAAAGGTATAATTTGTTGAAGTTACTTTTTTTTTCTTTTTTTTTTCTTTTTTTTTTTGCAGTGACAGTTTTCTGTATATGTTAAAGTATTACTGTGAAACTATAGTCTGTCCGCTCGGCCGTGAAACCTGACTTCTCGGAACTCAACGCCCCCTCCACTAGTTTGCCACTGGCAGGCCCGGCGAGCGGGTAGGGAGGGGGGTGTTGAGTTCCGAGAAATCAGGTATCACGGCCGAGCGGACAGACTATAAGCTGTCTACATAAGAAGTGTATATAACATAATTTGTTTATAATATTGTTAGGAGTAAAATAATAGTAAAACAAAAATAAAAAACACCCTGGTAACATAATTAGTTTTCGAGGTGTAAGCATTTAACTAGAATACCGCTCTTGAAAGGTTTCGGAGGGGGTGGGGCGGAAAGCAAGAGGGGTGGGGGTTTTACTTTGGAAAATTCAGCTTTCCTCTAATTAGATGTCACACGTAACTTTACTGACTGGGATATATATCTTTAGAACGGCTTACTCGATTGAGTTGAAATTTTGCACGTTACTCATTAGTGTGCGTTAGTGTGATGCATTTCAATGGGTAGTTGCAACCCATGGGCCAATTTTAAACAAGTTTGGTTGTCATATGACGTCCTATCTGGAAAAAATATTTTGGGGATAAACCTCGTAGCGCCGCTAGGGATGGGTGGGAAGTTAAGGGCAAAACTATAGAAAACTACTGTAATCAGTGTCAAATTCATAGTTTTCAAGGTCACTGATATGAATAGTAAGTGTCAACCAAAAATATTTTAATTCTTATTTTGTACAGGAAAAACTCAAAATTGTTCCGTAGTAAAGCAAGGGTATTGAAACACGTATTATTACAAAATAGGTTGTTACTGTAGAATATTTATTACTAGCACTTGTTAGCTATTGCAGTGGCTCTTATGGTAAGACCCAAGGTCGGGAGTAGCAAATGAGCACCGATCATGGTCCCCAGAATACGTTTTGGGGTGTCATTAAAAATCATATATATACATATATGTATATATGTTTTCGCACTCTAGAGGCCGCATTTTAAGTCCGATTTGGTTCAAATTTGGAACACATGTTGGCTGTCTACGTCGCTCGGACGAGTTCGTTAGCCAAAAAATCCAACAACCGGAAGCACGTTTTTTGACCGGAAGTAACTATTTTTTTAGATTTGTCCTACGAGAATGAATTTGTTTTTGAGTTTTTTCTACAAATATAAATGTAGGATGTTATTCTTCACATTTTGTTTTTTTTACGCGACCTTATAGCTCGCTTGGTTCCCCCAAAATCGATCAAAACGTAAAATACCATAAAAGTACCCGGTTCAAAGTCATGTGGTGGATTTTACCGTGGGGTTGGCGTGCGAAGCACGCAATGCACTGTGTATTGAAAATACTCCCAACATGCGGAATGGCGTGCGAAGCACGCAATGCTTTGTGTATTGAAGATACTCCCAATATGCGGAATGGCGTGTGAACCATTTTGCAGCTATTCAGCAGCGTCGTGAAAGACCTATTTCCCAAATTGTTGGTTGAAATTTGGCCTATAGACACATAGGCCTATAGACTTAATTTTGGAAATTTGCTCAACTCACGTCAGCGGTTTAGCTGCGTGGTCGAATTATTAAGTTTTAAACAATTACCTAATAATAATATTGTAAAACATTTAAATACAATTGTTGGAAAGATTATTTTAGGTTTACTAAAATCACCTTCGACAACATTTTTTATAACATCACTTTCTCATTGAAACTTTTTATTCGAACATTACTTTGTTTTGATTACTTAACTTTTAATCAGTTTGTTTTTAATTTATACCTTTATCGGGATTGAATCGGTATAATTGCGTCATTGATTCCATCAGCTTCATAGCTGTTTTATCACCTTTTGTTATGATTGTTTAAGCATTCACCTTATTAAACCGACTTGCCTGACTCAAGAGAAAATTGTTTTTAAAAGTGAAAAAAGTAGTTTATGTTGACTTTGATATAGTTGTAATTTTCTTTCAAATTTAGTTTAACGTATGATATTTACGCCTCATTCTTGAGTAACAAAGTCATTTAAAACACCCCACTTTTTCCAGTACTTTATACCCGATGCATATAAAGTTTAAAACGTAGCATCTAGTTATTAATAAAAAGTTTAACCATTACGTTATAATTATAATTTTAGAAATATGCTAAAAGGTGTTTATAATTTTAACGCAGCGTTTTTAAATCCGTTTTGAACAAATCTGTATACAGTTAAAACATACTTACATTACTAAATGAAACTACAAATCGAGGCCACATACAAACTGCCCCACTTTTTTTGGGTCATTTCTAATATACAAACTGC
>JAGFPH010000047.1:757714-792815 GCA_018207615.1 Philaenus spumarius
GTATATTAGAAATGACCCAAAAAAAGTGGGGCAGTTTGTACGTAGCCACAAATCGGAGCGCAACTTAACGGAAATGCAACATGTGGGCTTGATTTTTATTTCGGAAAATTTAAATAGTTATCCTTTTAATGATGTATTATTCCAGAATTAGACCATCCTCACGTTTTGCTATTCAGAGAAGATTTCATTCACAAATCTCCACTTATACTACAATCAAACCAAAAATCATTATGAACTTAGACTATTTGACTCGTTGCTAATGCCACTTCGTTAAACCTGAAACTGCTACAGAATTCCACTTTAGTGCGAATCGGACACGCTCTTGATGGTTTTTATACTTATCACAATTTAATAAGTATAAAAAGTAAAATTTAATTGTTTTATAATATTTTTCTGTGATAACAAGGTTATAACTAGCTATATAAGTAAGATTATTTTATTTTATTGACAAGTGATAGTATAAATTATGTTAAGTGATTGACTTATTGCAGCATCTTATATTATATGAAACTGCTTTTGCAGAGTGCAAGTATCGCTGTTACGGCCGATGAAAACTATATATTATCAACTTGTCGTATATCACGCGGAACCGCTTTTTCAATTTGTCCTTATCGAACGCACGACAATAAATCAGATTTTATGACGTCGGTAGGCGGTCGATTCTTTGGATTTGATTTGGTTTTATAGAAATAAATAAATTACTGGAACTCTGAGCTCTGCGTGTGTCGGATCGCAGATGTAATTGAATGAAAGGAGCTGAGACGCTCGACCGATTGTTAGGAGATTCTGCTTGAAACAAAACTAAGGTTACATTCAGCAATGGTAATATTATGCTATTTTGATTCTTTATTCTTAACCATTTAGGAGCGAGAAGTTAATTATTCTGAAAACTATGCGTTAGGAAAAACTTATAATAAAACGTATACATTAAATAGAAATAGCTACTAAACGGCCGAGTTGAGATAATTGTTTCGGCATATTTGATATACCATTAAGCAGTTTTAAACTTAATAGGGTTTGTATAGCACTGATTTGCCACCAGCTGTAAATAGTCTACACTGTCTGGTCAGAGCACCAGAAGCTACTGTCCTTTCTAAAAATATCATATGATGTGATATTACTTTAACAATGCTTTATTAATGTTTGGAAGTAAATACGTTAAACAAATGAATTGTTAGTCAATCTTGTAGACTGAAGTTTAACAAGGAGCCGATGTTTTTCCACAGCTAAACAAATGTTGGTAGTAAATTACAAAACCTAGTAGATTGTGATTAAATTTAAATGCTAAGCACATATTTTTTAAATTATTAGTTTAGTATAGAAAGTTTACAAAAAAAAAAATTCATCACCAGGACAGGTTACACGAAAAAACTGTATGTATTCTACACACATAGTGTGCGTTCGCTCCAGAAGCCACTACCCTTTTCAAAAACATCAATAAGGAATAATTATACTAGTTTGAATAAAGTTACCGTTTCTTTGATTACTTTTTGTAGCACTGAGTTTCGTAGGCTGCAAACAAACATAGTTTTTTTTTAGCAACAGGTATAACGCGCTACACAGCTGTGGATTACGTTATAAGCCACGTGGTTTACAACAATCAACAATGTAATCAGCTGTTCTAAAAACCAACCACAGCTTCTTTAATTTCAGTACTGTTTATTTGAATACTGAATTGGAGTAATATGAAATACTAACTTAATTTTAACATTTACAAAAATACAAATTTTATTTTATACCTGAAGTACTGACTAAAACTTAATTTATACAAGTTTCAGAAAATAATTAAAGCTAGAAAAAAAACGTAAAGAGTTTATCCATATAAAATTGATATTATAAGGGTGAATAATATTTCGCTTGTAAAAGGGTTCATTTTGTCCGGTAACTTACTAAAGCTACTGATTACGGGATATAAGTTAGGTTTATGAAAGGAACACAATAGGTAATTGAAGCTTCCTGTCCTGTGAGGTTTCACCCTCCTTTGGCAGCTTCATCCTTCTTTGTTAGTGATACCCTAACTTTTACAAACTTTGTTTTAACCTTTGTCTGTGTTTTATTGTGTATGCTTACGCTACCGGTTACTAAGAAAAGTTTAAAAACTTAAATGCAGTTCATTTTTAAATCGCCCATTTATACTGCTCTCTTGGATTAAGGAATTGTAAATCAGCAAAATCTTAGAACTGATCGGCTGAAACCTTTGGTATTTTTCTTTTTTCTTTTATTTAAAATTGGTGTAATATCATACTTAGCAGATTTAGAAATAATAACTTGAAACACTAGCTGCTTTAAAAAATAATGATCTAAAATATTGCTGCAAAAATAATACACGGAGTGGTTTAGTTCGCTAAATACACTTCTAACATGACCTCTAAATTGTACAGTTTTTGAAGCAAAATGGTCGCCTAAATGAAAGTTCCATAAAAGGGAAGACATTTTGAATTTTTAAGTAGGATGGATGGTTTGTTTACGCAACCATTTTTATGTAAATGCAAACTATTATTTTGCCTTTATTATTTTGGGTTAATGGAAACGAATTTGAAGCCAAAAATAAACTATAACTGACACAATAAAACTAATGTGGGCTGCAGTTGGATGTTCGTATTCGAAATAAGTTTATTCTTTTATGTATTTAGTAGGTCTAGTTTCAATAGTTTTATATATATCGACGTTAACTAATATTCTTTTAGACTAATTTTAAACTTAAACTCTTTCAACGTTTTATCCAAAAATAAGTTATGCCTAATTTTAAAGTAAATGGTCTCGGTGGTGTGGTGACTAGCGCTTCCGCCTCATAAGTGAACATTCCCAGGTACAATTCCTGGGTAGTATTCTGGTGTATAGTCAGCACTTTGAAGCAAGAGTGAAAGAGTACGATAGGTAGTGATCTTGGTTGCAAAGGCTAAAACTACGGTTGGGGAATTGCGATACTTTAACGGCGTGAGCCTATCAAAACACCCTTCTAGCAGGACAAGATCTCTGTGGTGCTACGTTGTCTGTGTATTTTCTCAAATTTACAATGTTTAACCATTTCTATATGCAATTTTGTTAATGGAAGAGAATGTTCAAACAAGGAACTCATGTTTTAATAATCAGAGCTGTAAATGATTCTCATAAAATCAGTAAAGCCTTTTTCACACGTGATTACTTTACTTGTTGTTGTTAAAAGCTGAGATTAAGTAGCCACGACTAGTTTGTTACTCAATCGAAGCTACTAGCTCCAATTTATCAGTCACAATTGATTAACACATTTTAAAACCGTACGCAGAGATTAGTTCGTCGTTTGTCCATTTTAATACTTGTAGCTTCATTATTTTTTTCTTTCTATTCATGTGATCATCTAGATGAGAAAAGTACACAAAGTTAGCCTTTTGCGGATGGCCGCCGTTGTCAGAAGTTTTATGGCATGGGATCAAAAAGTTATTTTAGTTGAAAACTATTTTGTTGTTTATATATTTCTAAACCTTACATTGTTTAGGTAATTTTGTATAAAATATTATTTGTATGACTTAATGGTGAACAAATTAATGCTGATGTATCCCTCATTCGTCCGTAGCATAATGTAAAGTGTGTCTACATATTCGTTCTCCGTTCGCAGACAGCACCTTGTTTTGGTGTAAAATTCAGGAAGTTGACTAAAATTGATAAACATTTATTTTACATATTTGATTAGTCTTACAAGTACACAAATAAGAAATGTTCAATAATACTCTCTTAATTTACATTCTGTGTAAATAAGTTTGTAATTCTTACAATGAGCCATTTAAGGTAACTGACAGACTGCCATTCAGGGTTTCTAGACAAGCTGATCGCAGTATAGCCAATGATGGTACCACGGGTAAGTGGCACACTTGTGGAGGAATGGCTTAGTAAGGATATAGGATATTCTAGATTTAGATAGCTTTCCCACCCTCTTGAAATTTAGTAAATTTTTTGGTGGTAAAATTGGTCTACACACGGCGGAACTCTTTGTGTTACGACGCAGCTCAACATCAATTGACAGTCTTGGCGTGATCTTACAGAAATTGCTACTGTTGCCAACATACCATACGAAATTTCCCTTATTACTGATAAAACAAATGCATCAACGTTTTATCTTGTATTAAACGCTCTTGTACTATTTAATGTTAGTATAATACCATTTTAAAAAATAAACATGCATGTAGTGTACATGGACTAATCATTAGTCCGGAAATTCTATAGGAGCTGACGGATATATCAGCATGCCGTTCACTAGCCGGATATAGTCCGAATTGTAGCAGCTATATCCGTCAAACGTCCGGGAAGGGTTAGTAATAACGTATCCTTATTTAATCTGCCAAAAATAATTGATGGTGACTATGTAACCACTACGCACGCGTCTTAACAATTGTATTTTTTTGCTTAATTGTTGTTGATTGTTTGACTGGCGGAGCTAAATAGATAGCCAGTAACCAAGTTCCAACCTATGCAACCTGTGTTGGAGGTTCAGTGTGTAGCGGACTGGATGACAGCTTCTAACCTCTGCCTAGTGATTGACATTTAACATTTTCAATTCTTCGCCGCGTGTGCATCTGCGACTAAGTTTATTAACCACAAATTTGCTTGGAGTATTTTTGTTTGTGTTCTTATGAATTGTAGTGACTAGGATTGTTGTAAATTTTAAAATGTAATAACTGATGATTGAACGTAGTTCTAAGTGTTGCGTTTCGGTTTATAACGAAGTTTATTAAGTGGATGAACTGTTTGCAAAGTGTATACATCAGAACACTGTGTGATAGCCACACATTATGCCAACATAGTCTTTTCGTCTACTTTCCCGTTCATCTTTTCATAACTAACGATTATTCATCGTCTTTCCATTCAATGTGTTGCAATTTTCCCGTCCATTAATCTCTGTTTAGGAAAGAAGCACTTTCTCTTTGCTTTGTGTTCTTTTTAATCTTCAATCCTTGTAATTTGCTTGTCACAACTAGGCCGTGATAACAATCTAAGACTGAAGTCTGACGATCAATCATCGCACGGAAGTATATTCTACTGGACCAATTAAAGTTACTTTGTGAACGCAAGTCTGGGACAATTAATTTACTTTCTAGCTGTACTTAGTTTTAGCTTCCGCCGGTTTTGGAATATCTGATGTATTTTGTGTTTCACTTTCTGTACAGTAGCGAAACGCACGGAAACTAACTTGAATCTGCACAAATTATTTTAGAAGCTCCAACTTTAACGAATTCGAAATCTTATCTCCAACCTCGTCGTTCTCCCAGCAGAAATCCTAAAATGTTTATTAATATATTTATGTATCAGACAATATTTAAAAAACATTTTTTGTGTATTAATTATTTCAGTTTCTTGATAGTTAAAAATATTTACTAGTCTAGAGTAAATATCTATTCTACCAAAAGTAGATATCTATTTGGTAATATACATTCTATAAATATAAAAACAATATGATAAAATATGCAAACAAGTTATATGACAACATATGTAAACAAATGTATCACAAAATATGTACACAAAGGATATGACAAAATATAAAAACAAAAGATATGAAAAATGTGGTATGACAAAATGTGCAAAAGTACCAACAAATATTAAATAATGATACAAATATATTGATATGATTTTGATGCATTCACACAGTCCATTTTTTGGAGTGTAATACAACAATTTAAATTAAAAAAACTGAAATGGCGTTGAAGGTACTGACTTTCTTAATTAGACAATTGCATATTATAATTGATTCTTGGGTTTTTAAGTAGTCCTTACTTATCTTTTAGATAAACCTATTTAAGAAGAGACTGGAAATTTCAAGATGGCGGCTTAAATGAACTCGTTCGTGGAACTAAGGTTTGAGTTGTATTTATTGCCTAGCAACAAAGCCTTTATTGTACGTATAATTCCGGTTGTAGAAGTTCACATTTCTGTGTTTTTACAATCCCCGTCAAATAAATACACAAATAATAATAATGCAAAATGAATTGAAATTATCAAAGGCTTGGCAATTTTATATCATTATTTTTAATACCACTTCCAGATATACAGGATGATTCTGTAGTGCGTGGAGATAATCAGGGAAGGATATACACGCTTTTGTAAAAGCTATTCGCCATTTTGTTTGTTTTACTAAATAATTTATATTTCCAGAACGTCTTATCTGATTAATTTGTAAATTTTCACATTACTCATCTTTGTTAATAATTATTACGGTACCGCCTAGTTGGAAATTTTGTTCCAGTTTCTCAATTGGCGGTCATTTAAGATTAAATGATTAAAGATTAAAGATTAAATGAAAATAACTGACTTAAATAATGAGAAAATGGTAAATATTAATAAAAAAGTCAAGAATAAATTTGAGTAATCTAGTTATACCATTGAATAGGAAGTGAAACGGGTTAAGAAATTGTACTCTCGACGTTTTTTATTAAAATGTATTGATTTTCAGTTATTTTCAATAATTGAAATGGGTTATTGGAACAAGATGATTGTTTCTTTAAAACTAGGCCATTGCATTGACGAGCAACGTGCACAATTTCAACTCAATTGGTTAGCCGTTCTCGAGATATAAATGATTTAGTAAAAAAATATAAATGCACGTATGTTTATTCCATCTGACCACTCCTGAATTATTTTCGCGCATTACATTATCAGCCTGTTTAGTAAGCGTCGTTTCATATAGGTAGATTTCACGAAGAAAGACTGAGTTCAGTTAGACTATTAATTGCGATTTAAACAAATACGAGGCTTTTCTAATATAATCTAATAATACAGTGTAACGCTAAGTCTCTGATGTCAAGTACTCTGTCTATAAATCAATGGCTCGGCAGTTTGTTAAAACAATAGAGACACTCTTGACTCTGGAGCAATAGAATAGGCAACTTTGCTTAGCAGGCATAATGAGTAGGGAAGTGGCGGTGCGGCGCGGTGCCTTGTTTATTAAGTGAGGGATTTATGGGTGTTTTGTTTAGAAGTAGCTAGACAATAGTTTTACGCTCTGTTCCTTGTTCCGGGTATTTAGAAAGCAGTGTTTGTAATATTTCAACGCTAACAATTGCTGCAAAAGTATGTTACAGATCAAAACTTTAGAATATTTTATTTAACACTTTAACTGCTATCGTCGGGTCATTTCTGTCTCGGCGTAATTTGTTTTTGTTGTAGTGGTACAATGGCCGCTTGCGGCTTGTAGTCTTTGGGGAGGGAGTGGCGAGACAGTTGACCTTACAACGGTATGAGTGATTGTTGTTGTTTACGAGCTATTAGCATCTTGGGTCGGTTTTGACCCCAAGTTGTCGTTTACGACATCTTTTTTGTGTCCAAACTAAAAACTTATTTGTATTCATTTTTACTTTGATCCAACAAGGACGGGCGAGAAATTGTTGATATTTTAACAATCATTCGACTGTGTATTAGTGATACCGAAATAATTGTTAGTGATCTTGAGAGTAGGCCTACTTATTCTACCAATGGCAATAGGCACAGTCATGTTTTGTAAAAAAATACACTGTAAACAGAGTTTATAAAATCAGTGTGTGGATAAGGTAAACCTCATCATTATCGGTACTTTCTTCCAAATATTAGTTAACATTTTAAAACTTTTCTACGGTTTAGTTTTGTGCTTGAAATTTTATTTACAATTTTTTTTTTTGTAATTTTTATACAAAATCTTCTTTTGCATCCTAAATAGTAATAATATACTATGTTTACAATAAATATCTCATTATTTTTATGAACAAAATTTTGTTAAACCCGTTTTTTCATAAATGGGTTAAAAACATATTTTTCCCAAAACTAGGTTTTCTTGAATTTGGATTTTTCAATATTGGCTAAAGTAATGTTGGTAATTATGTTTTAGTTAAAATAATTAAAAAGTGGTTTAAAAATCGGGTAGAAAATACCCGGTTATAGTGAGTACGAGATCAGAAACCACGATGGTAGTTCGGGGTTAAATATTTTGAATGGGACTGAATTACAACATTTACTGTTGATTTTAATCCCTACAATGTCGTATTGCATGCTTAAAGTACATCTTGAGAGCAGTGTAAAATCTTATTTTAGGTAATAGGTTAAGTTAGTTTTGTACAATTGCGAAAACGTCTAGAAACAAGATCAAAGATTTGCTCAAACAAATTCGGGGTGTATATTTTTTGTATATACTAATGTTTAAACTTAATGTGAATGAAGTTGTGCGTAAGATACTACAGAAAAAAACTAGGATTGATTTCTGTCGCTTATACTCTTATAATGTAGAGTGGACATGTCAGAAAATAACAGAATTTAAGTCTAAATAGCATGTGATGGTAAGCTGAATAGTTTCTATCAATTCTCTCAATATGGTTATGTAATCCGATTAAAATAATCAAAATTACACTTTTTACTTTCTTCCATACAAAGGCTAAGAGAAAGTATTTCAATCTTTAAAAATCTTAACTGTAGATTTGGATATATTATATGGCTGTTAAAGGCACTTTCTTTAAGAATTATTATTTTTTTAATTATGTCTATTTGTAAGCGTTTACACGATAACCCAAAACGCAACGTTCTGGTGAATTAAATTTAGCAAACTGTTGAACACGAAAATTTTCTAAATTTGTTTAACAAAATCTGTGTACCAAATTTACTTTTAACCACACATTATAAATGCCATCTTCATGAGGGAGCTTTTTTTGTGATCGTTATTTTATTTACTTTACTTACCTTTCGGTTTTATCTTCCGTCCTTTGGTATCTTCTGTTTTTAACGGATTCTTATAGATTTTTCTTCCTCGAAACACCTTATTGCTTTTATAACGGCTAGATCGTTTAAGTCTGTAAGGTTTGATCTATAATATAGTGTCGTTCTCGATACAAATCGGTTCGATATCGCTTCGATACAATATTTGTACTCTCGATATAGCTTACGGTACAATAACGCTTTGGTTCGATATATCTAAACACATATCTTATCTGAACGAGATCATACTGGTAATGAGATGTGCTGATAGTTTGAATATGTTTTCGATTCGACTTTGCTCCGCCTTTGATCAGTAGTTTGGACGCTGTAACCAAAAAGTTTGGTGATGTAAAGCATTATGAAATTAGCGTATATATTGTGCCAACTAGATTGTTCTAAACCTTACTGCTTATGTGCGCTATCTGATCCAAAATTAGAAAAATTTGTCTCAAGAAGAATGTTGATACCTGTTTATAACTAGAGCCACTGGTCCGATTTATATGAAGTTTTCCCCACATGTATCATGATTTTTGGGTACCTTTATTAAAATCGATACTTTCCAGGTTTAAACAAGTCATCAAATATCCCAAATGGCCAATATATTGTAAGCATTTAATTAAAAATGTGTGTTTAATCATATTTTTCGTCACTATCCAAGTTTCCACATTTGTTTAAAACTCGTTAAAGTTTGTTAAAATTGCAGAGAAAATTGTCTACACAATTTCTTAAAATGTTTAGCAATGAGTTATATTTTGACAGTGATGGTAGCTTTTTAACACATTTATTTATTGCTATTTTATTTCACTATATATAATACACAGTAAGTTAACAAATACTTTAATTCTTATTATTGTTGCTAAATGACTAGAAAACTACTATTAAATTTGTATAAAGATATCTAACTTGGATTTTTATAAGTGCACCAGAAAATTTGAAATTTAATACAGGTGACATATCCACTTCCAAGTTCTCTTAAAAGACATTTTCAAAAGTCCGTGAGCCATCGAATTAAAAGAAATTCTGTTACGTTCCTGAGTATTTGTGTAGTATTTAAAAAAATCTGGAAAGACAAACAATTAGTTTATTAAATTCTGTATTTCTTAAGTGCTTTTCCTTTAGTGTTAATATATATTTCATTAAAATTATGTTTAATATATATATATATATAAATATATGGTGTAACTGACGGTCAACAGGCACTTAGAGAATTAATAAATCAGTTTAGACACTTGAAGAATCTTGAGAATGCTTAGGCCTACCTTATGCTATACATTAATAAGACGCTCGAGCTTGACTAGAATATCGCTTGGACATACTTATATTTTTAATAATGGCTCTCTTATTTCTGATTTTCAAACTCTGCACATCAGTGGATTTTGTAGAATACCTTAGCGTAATCATGAGGTAATAAAAGATGTCACGATGTTTTTTTGTTCTCTAGTAATTCAACTGAAAGTCGTGCTCCCCTGTTTATAAACTGAAAGTCGTGCTCCCCTGTTTATAAGCAAATATCTTTAAGAAAAATTGATAACTTACCATTTTTGTAATCTATGAAGTAGGCCTATAGTTAGATGTTCGTAAACAATATTCCTTAAATAACTACGTTATATTTTCAAGGTTCGTATAACTGCTATAGAACTGTGTCGTCCTAATATAGCATAACTTCAGATATGATTGTTACTTCGTGGTATTCAGAAAATATGTTTACTGATAAAAATATCGAGTGTTATATGGTTTTTATAATGAAATGTCACTGCATAATACATTGTTAATTTATACCATTAACTTCACAAACTCATTAGCAAAAAGACTTATCTTTATGATAACAATAGCAAGGTCAAGGCTAGTCGTTACGATGCAA
This sequence comes from Philaenus spumarius, assembly GCA_018207615.1. Classification (NCBI taxonomy): domain Eukaryota; kingdom Metazoa; phylum Arthropoda; class Insecta; order Hemiptera; family Aphrophoridae; genus Philaenus; species Philaenus spumarius. Next base: position 768,261 of record JAGFPH010000047.1, read on the forward strand.
TGGACATAACAAAACTTCTTTGTTATTATCCTTCTTGACACACAAGACGGGAAACGAAGGATTACTTTTAATTACAAAGGTATTATGTTAATTATTACTTGATCGTTAAAATAAAATAAATGTATGGTTAACATAAGAATACAATCATTGGTTATTTAGAATTACAAGTTGAAAACCAAACCGTCAAAAGTTGCCAAAGCAATCCAAATACACAGTGTAGTTCGCCTCGCAGTGTAACACACGGTTGAACAAGAATGAGGAGGCTGCATTTTACGTATTGTTTTACAGTTTGGAAAGGGAAATCTTCCATGAACCTATTGAAAATTTTGTGCGTATGCTCTTGAATAAGAAATTATTGGGCAACAAATTATGAACAGATTAGTTTTAGTTAATTGTTTAAAAATTAGGGGTTGAAAAAATAAATGTTTCTTCTGATTTATTTAACCCTTTAGAGACCAATACTTAAATATTAGGATAGCCTTAGAATACCAGGGACTATTTTGTGGTTTACGCAAGCATTTACTAAAATTTACCTAATTTTTAAATGGTTTAACACAATCTAGCGAATTTTGTGCTGTTTTGTTGATTACAAAATTTCATAACATTCAATAATGTTCAAATATTTTTTAAATACCTTTTGTTATTAAAAAAAATATATATTTGAGAAAAATGTACACTTTAGCGTTTTTTATATTTCCTTAATGTTTTTTGTTACTGCATATATTTTTCTTACTTATTTATTATTGTACATTTGGTCAAAATTATAAGCAATCAAAAAATCGGTTACTTCAATAAAGTAGTTTATTATGCTGACATTAGTTGTAAAATTTACGCATTAGGATCAACTATATGAAATTTCTACACTACAAAATTACAATTTCATAGAAACATAAATTTTCTTCTCATTAGTTCAAAATACAAGAAAGAGAATATAAAAGTATACATTTGTAGGCATATATTACTTTGTTTTATGTATATCTTAGTTAGATTTCCTTTTGTAGTATAATGTTACTATCCGTACCTAACTCGGACCTAAACAGTGTTGCTAGAACGTACATTATCTTCATCTTACCTTCTCCAGTTGTGATCTTAACAACTAAGTTATACTTAAGTTCATGAACTAAGTCATGACTTCATGAAGTATTGTGGAACGGTTAGTGCGTAGTTACAATCGAAATTGAGATGAACAAATATTTGCGCACATTTCTTTTTATAAGTTGCACAACGTTGGATTTGTTTTGATGAAATGGTTCGTTTTCTACAGTTTAAATGAAAAAAATTCAAATATTCTATGCATTATATATTTTTACGAGTTTTTTTTTAAATTTACGTTATATCGGAAGTAGATCTCCAAAGGATTAAACAATTATGGAGAGTTCGTAGTTTTATCAGTTAGTACGTCGCCTAGCTTGCGAATGTTATAACCTGTAAAACAATTGCGAAAGTTTGCGTCTTTATTAATCTGACATAAAATAAATCTTTAAGAAAGAAAACTAAACCGATGTGATTTTCATGGAATTAAATTTTTAAATATTTTTTATATTGATATGTGGTACGGGTCATCATATTTTGGAAAATAAAAAATAATAAATGCCATGTTTAATTTAAGTTAAAAAAAAAAATACTCAACGATACAAAATTAATGGGTTAGGGGAACATTTTGTCTTTTTGTATACATAGGGGAGATACACTAAACAATGTTTTCCTTTTCAATCTATAGTTTTGGCATTTAGAATTACTAAAAGTAATTTCATGAAAAGTTCAGCACAACATTAAAGGAGAACAATAAGAGGTTGTACAGTAAAAGAGTTACGCCTGTAACACACGGATAAACAATAATTAAGAAAGTATAAGAATGACTAAAGAAACCTAGAAATGCTTTAAGCACCGCTACGCTCACCTTCATTCCCCGAACCATGTGCCTCTGTCCTAATCGATTATCATTTCCGTGAAAATATCAGAGTTTTAAATATCTATTGCTATTTTCTTCGCCACAAGTGTGGATGAGGAGTATGTGCGGAGCCCCTAATGTATTTCATAAACTTAAAACTAGTAATTATGCTTACGATTTATTTGATATTTAGAGTTTCGTAGCGGATATAAAACCTTATAAAAGTTTTGTCTTGTGCATCAGAGTGAGATCAAATATTGCAAAAGGGTGGTTTCGGTATTCCAAATTCAGAAATGATGAAAAGCTGCTTCTATTGTGGAATGTCCATATAGGCTGCTTAGAAAGTGAAATAACTGATTAAGCCAAGCTGTTATCTTAGTGACATTCTTTATGTGTTTGTGTCTGGTGTATTTCATCCAGTTGTAAAGTTAAGTCAATAGTAGTAATTTATTATTTAAAAAATTTAATCTAATGCGTCGCCGTTTAAATAATTATATATGAAAACCATCCAAATGCGAATATCGTTTAATTGCGATATGAAATTGTCACAGCAGTACAAAAGATGCGCTCGATTGTCTGGCGAAAACAGTTGGTTTAATTAATAAAGAGAGCTTATCAAGTTGGATGATATTATTGGCAGAGGTCTACGATTCTATGAGCTTAAAACGAAACAATGGCAAAGCAATGAGTTGCCAGGGTAGACTGTATTAATTAGGCGAGCAAAAGATTAAAGCGGGAGCAAATTAAGTTAAGCGTCCTCATATTCCTCGCTTGATTAAATCTCCCCACTCCTAATGCATACGTTTCTTCGTTAGGTTTAATTTGACTTGCCTGAGTCAACTTTAGGCTCTCTCTATTTAGAAAACAAGTTGAACACTTACATCTGTGTACTGTATTTTCAACCATCTACGTACACGTCATAGTTACATTTTGTGAAAGAAGTCAACAAAATATTAGGTTGGGTTTTTTCAGTTTAACACAATGGATTATGAATACAATTGCAATCTCTCTATTCTATAAAAAAATAATGTCATTCACGCAAAATCTCTGGCCCTACTGCGCATGCACTTCAATCTCCACCACCTTACCCCGATCTGTTTGCAATTGCTTCGTCGTGAGTCGCACGGGGGTTAATTAGCGAAGCGAGTAGGGGGCGGGCCATCTAGTATAATATATGATTATATATAATAATATAATATATCTTATATATAATATATATGATACAAAGTATCCTATACAAATTTGTATCTAAAAGAAATATCGTTCAAAAAACCTTTTAGAAAATAATATGTTACTATTATTACTCGTTTTACATCATGTTCAATGTAATTAGCAAATTTGTTGAGTTAAAAATACAAATATGTAATTTTTCCAAAATGTAAATAATATATAAACATTGTCACTTTAAATAATTTGATGAGTAAAAGTCTTTAGCAGCATACTCTACAACACACAAATATATGGGTGATAAATATAATTTACACGGTTATACAGTTTCGTATTTTTGGTAAAATAGCTTCTCGGCAAAACATGGTATGCTGCCTGCCGCACTACACATCAAACGATCATGTGGTCAAGTTGGTTTTGGTTTTACATCGAAAGCTGTACTATTTTGTTATGTAGTTGCGTTACTTTGTGGTTAATGTAGAATTATTGGTTAAGTGCACTTAATGCAAAACTATTTACACATAAACAATACGTGCAGCTTGGCGGTAATTTATCGTTCGTTAATCGTTTCATTTAGTTGGTTGATAATTAAACTGAATGCCTAACCAATACATTGCTTTATCTAATTTGCTTTTACTAACCCTTTAAATGAATTCACAATTCTTTTAAGATCGATTGTTCACTGAAAGCGACTACGAAGTATGTATGACTAAGTTGAAGCGACTCTGTGTGCATAATAGTAGCTAATGGGGAATAGTACGAACATTTTGGACATTTTAGCTTGATAAGGCTGGCCGTTGATATTGAATTGGTAAGGCGCTCGAGCGTTTTACTAATGGTGGTCATAGACGATTTTCTGCAAATAAAAAAATCTTCGTCGAAAAATAAGTTGTATTGAAGATGACTGTATGGGGTGGTTTCATCTTTGTATTGCACACCCTCAATACAAGTGTATCTCAATGAAGTATCTACATCATTTTATTGTTTTTTTATTTTAAGAACATTTTAAACTAAAAACAACAATAATTATAAATACATTATAAGTTTGGTATTTTGTAAGAAAATTCTGTTTATTCCATATTGATTAAAAAAAAGCTCGTTCGAATCTAAGCGAAAGGCTTGGCAGGCAGGTATTGTACGTTAGAAGCGTAATTATTAGAAGAAAATGGTTTAAGAATAATAACAATACACTAATTATCACACACATACGTTTAGTAATCAAACTTATTTTAACGACAAAGTCGTCATCCTCATGAGCTACAATTGTAAATTATATGAGGATGACGACTTTGTCGTTAAAACGCGTTTGATGATAACAAGTATTCGTGTAAGAATCAGTGTAGTGTTATTATTCTTAAATAATTAAGAATAAGTGTAGTTGGCCAAGGATGGACTATATTTACTCATTTATCGTAACCTGTTTTATGTTGTGTTAAATGTGACCGTGTGAATAAATGTATAAATGTTTGTACAGGACATAATAAAGGACTGTAGACGGACATAAGCTATGTTAACAAATTGTATTAGGCTATATAACAGTTCTTGGAGGCAACATAATATAATTAATAATTACTAAAGTATTAGTATTAAATAATTACTTCTTACTCGTCAAGCTCAAAGTTTAGAACTATTAGATCTATGGGTTTCACACACGTAATAACGCTACCCATTCCGATGTTAAATTTATTAGTTTCGTTCTGTTTAGGAAGCAATTTTAACAACCATTTGCTCTTTACCAATAACTATGCTACGAAGGAAATATACACAATGCTTTAATTGGTCACACTGGCCATTATTATACAATTATTAACAAATTTATACACAAGAATAAGCGATAACTTAACAACCTTACAGTTTATTTCTAAACTTGATATAAAGCAGCTTGTATCAAACGCATGTCACGTAGATTGCTTTGCAAAGTCACGGTGGCGAATACTTTGGCATATTATACCTGTAAGCCAAGGTTATCTCATGTGCAACTCTAATCAAAGTGTTTAGTATTCATCCGCGTATCCAATGCAAACAGCAAAGTTTTAATAAGTATGATCAGAAGATTTTGGAAACCTCATCTTGTTTTTACTAACACAAAATGGTCATAATTATTCATTTGTCTGGGGGAGATCTATACGGGCTTCGCACGCCAACCTTCCTTCCTGCATTTTAATAATGTGAAATATAACAAAATAGTTAAAAATAAGTTAGCCTCTTAAAAAATTACTACCAGGCCTTAGTCACGCTGTTTAAATAATGGTTTATGAACAATTACAATCTTAATATTAAGATCTTAAATTAATACATTTTGAGTATGAGCACGAAATAATTGTTTAAGGTAATAATACTGATTCTCACACAACTTACATTTATTTAATAATCAAGTTCGTTTCAACCACAAAGTCGTTTATAATAAATTACAACTAGCTCACTTTTGTTATAATTTAGTTGTAGTTCATTTATTAATGAGGATGATGAATTTGTGGTTGAAACGCGTTTGATTACTAAACGCATGTGTGGCAATTGATATTATTGTTATTATTATTAAATAAAGTTAATAATAAATAGCATTTCATTGGCGTACTCGTTAAACCTAATCTACAAGTTAAAGATACAAATTATGAAAAAGTGTGAATCAGCAGGCCAGTTTAGAAGTGTTATAATACATAACTGACTATTGAAAATACTGATCCTCCAACAATTGAGCTAGTATTTAAATGGACAAATATTATTTTTACTATTTATAGACATAAATTGTCTTTGAAATAGTTTTTAAATTTCAGTATTTCCCCACAAATTTTAGGCTCTACCCTTTAAATATATTTTACATCCTACACCCTACGGTTCAACATTTTCACATTTATTTTTTAAAACTCATCCCGTTCAGTTACTGGTTCTCTCAGAGTTTATATTTCATAGGGTGGACACATTTAAAAATATTCTTGAGAGTGTGGTAATCTTTTCTATCCACACTAACTCCACTTTCACAATTTGTAATGGGAACCTGTGATATTTCAAGTGAAACTTATAAACTAAAAAAAACATGTTTGTAGAAAGAAAATTCAAATCGAGTCATAGACATTAAAAGTAAACAGTTTTCCAATAATTTTACTTATCAGTTTAAATTCTGTTCTGGGTTGGCGCAAAAATAATGCACTTATTAGGGAGTATTTATTAAGAGAAAGCCTACAATTTCTGTAGCATGTTTATAATAAACTTTCTATAGAATGATCACGAACCATAATAGGTCTACAATCAATATTGTCGTATACTCGTACCTACAGATTTTATAACTAATTGCTATTTGTAATTTTAAAGGGCTTTATAAAATTTCAACCAATTCAAAGTAGATTTTATTCGCTATTTGGTTTCTGTATTTGTATACCTTTACTTAAAGTCTTAATTAAATTTTAAAAACCGAGTTTGTATTTAGTTGAAGTACTTCTTCCGTTGGCGGATTTGGTTCAAAAGTTTATTCAAATTTATAATTCATCTAACTTGATGAGTTTTTGAGATATCGTTTTATCACACAAATGTTCAGACATCATACATTTTTTTCAAAGTTTCAACAGAAATTTATCAAAATCTTGAGGTTGATTTTTTTACAATAAATTACAAAACTTTATCTATGCATGCATTGTGAGCGAGAAAGTAAAACGCAATTGTTTAATTAGATTTGTAATTTTGCCTTACTAGTACTCTTAGTCGTGTTTACTTGTTATTTAGAAAGCAACTAAATAACTAAAAGTAAATGTTTTACCACGAGTTTCGAAACGTTTTACTAGGTAAAACTATTTTACGAAGAAGCACTTACAAATTGTAGATTTGTGTCTATAATATTTAAACAGTTATGAATACCTGCTATTTAAATACTAATGTATTGTATCAATGTTGGTATGTTTTATTTGTCAGATACAAGTATGGGTACAATTTTTATATTCTGAAGGGTTTTAATTGCACATCTTTGATTTTGCAACTTTCATCAATGGTTGCTGCGAGTTAGATTTATCAAAATAAGTTTCAAATATAAATAGTTTCTCAGTTAAATATTTCAGTTTGTATAATAAAGTTTAGTACATTAATTTACAGTCAGACGATCCATTATTATCCAGGTAAATGACCGGTTTCGACGGTTAAACCTTCATCGTCAGATCCATGACTTCATATAGTTGTTGTTCAGATATTAACATCGGCATCTTTTTAGCAAGTACTTTTTAATTATTAATACTTACACACTTATATTAAAACACGTTTCTTTTGAGCAATATCGTATTGTCCCTCTAAACACGGTTATAGCTTTGTAAATTTTGTACAACTATATGAAGTCATGGATCTGACGATAACGGTTTAACCGTCGAAACCGGTTATTCATCTGGATAATAATGGAAAGTCTGACGGAAAAGTAAAAACATTAACATTTATTATATTAATCGAAATATATAATCCAGGAGGCTACACCTCCATTATGTCTGAAATATATATTTTTTTTCTAAATGTAAGTAATATAAATAAGGAATGTTTTCTCCCTATATTTTTTTAAATACTATGACATTTTGTTTTTATATTGACAACTTAGGAAATTAAGTTGCCAAATATTTTATATTTTTCGTTTATTTTTAAAAGAGGTGTGGGCATTTAACTATCGTAAAACATTTTACACGAAGAAATTAGATAATAACAAGATAATATAATCAAATATTACATCGAAATAGTAATAATAACATTTTAAAAGAGTAGTACTATCATAATATCCATAACAAGCTTTTAACACAAATATCATTGCTGTGTAAAAATGTTAAATAAAACGGCAGATGTTATACAAACGAATCAGTTTTGTGAGCTCGTCTCTTGTTTCAATGACTCTTGATATCTCGAACAAATCAAGCTGCAATTAGCAATAAATCCACGTCTCTCGTCTCGCTTCGTCTTTTTGCATTCTCTCGGGGCAATTCACATTTTATTTAATAAAAAAAAAAGGAACTGCTAAAACGCCATTAGCTAAAAGTATTTATCAACACGATTTCTTTTCTAATTGTACTTTCTACAATCTAAACCCCAGCAGAGTTCATCATCAATCTTTGTGTGCTAAAATAATATAGAATGGCCTCAAAATTTACTTCTTCATGTATTTGTGTAACATTAGGTCAGGAGTGTTTGTTGATAAACACGGTAGTTTATCTTAAAGTGTATTTTTACTCTTATTATTTCCTCCTGTCAAAAAACAGATCTTACATTCATTTAAATATTTTTTGTATTTTTTATAGTATATTTTGTGTACATTTTTAACTATTATATTATGTACTACCGCATACTACTACGTTCAATGACATTTAAAGAAAAGTTAATGGGTGTATTTCTAATAATAACCTGGGTGAGAAAAAAAATTGTCACAAAAGTACGTTTAACCATCAAACGCGATTCAACGACAAAGTCGTCATCCTTAGTGACCAAAAGCTTCAACAATAATATAACGGTCCCTCCTAAGTGAAGGTGAACTCTTAAGAATATATGTAAGTTTGTGAAATACTACTCATGCAATTGCATTAAACTTAGAGAGCGAAGCAATTTGAGAAGGCTGGACGTATGTTGTTGCATAGTCGGGCGCGACTAGAATTTCACTTTAAATCATTTACATTCTTATTAATGGCGGTCTCATTTTTTATATCAAAATAAAAACTTGAAGAAAAATCCAATGTATATCGTTACCTAAAAAAAATTTGTCCCATTGATGATTTCCTGTTTTCAAGTAATTCAACTGAAAGTCATTTTCCTCCTATTTATAAGGAAATATCTTTAAGAAAAATTCATGTTTAAAATTTTCGTAATATAATGAATAATTATAGCTTAGATGTTCATGAACAACTTCCTGCCAATAACAACAGTTTATGTTCACAAATTAATGAAATTAAAAAAAATGCATAATTCTGTATGGAACTGTTTCGTCCTTGAATTATTATATTGAAGTGCTATATTTATTTAAACACTTTTAATATACAACATCAGTTTAATGGATTATTTATATATAATTTATTTATGAGTATTTGGTTTTAAAATAAAAATTATCACATTTTCTTTTTTATATAAAAAAATAATTTTATCATTAAATATGTATAGCAAAAAGCACAAATTGAGTGAAATGTTAATTTCTTTAAATAATTTTTTGACCTTTTGTCACAGTTATCCTATAAGTTCAAGTGGAAATATTTGTTAAGGCGTTACAAGATGGGATCGATGATTTCAAAAGATAAACATTTTAAACGAATAATGGAGTTAGAAGGTGAAAAGGTAGACGTCGTACATTCTAGGGCTACTGTTAAGGAAAGTGGTCCTCATTAATGTCGTCTAGTTGAAGCATTAGTAATGCGGAAATCTTCTTCCTCAGCTCTCTCTACAACTCCGGAGTCTTGGTTGTTTATCATTTATCACAGATTACATTCTTTCATCTGTGACCATTTGCGTTGTATCCAGTATTCTTAAAAACGGCCATTCCTTATAGATTATTAAAATTAGATAATGTTTTGTTGGTGTAGCATTTACTCGATACGTGTACAATTTATTTCGGATGCGAGAAATATACAAACGTATAATCAACATACACATGATATAGAGATAATGATGTAAGCATCTTTTTTGCTTTTACAGGAAACCATTAATTTTCAAAAAATTAACGTAGTTTGATCAAACAGATAGTTTAAGGGCTTTTTATTTTGAACTGTTTTATATTGAACATTGAACTCGTTAATACATTGGAGAATAATAATTGAGAAAATTTGGAAATAAACTTTATCCTTAACTGAAAGGGTTCAGTGTGAGTGTTCGATTTTAAAATCACGTAATTTTGAAATTACATAATTTTAAACTTTGTTGAAAGACAAATCAATCTGCGGAAATTTGTGTTCAAGATGATCATTGATAAAACAATTGGAAAATGAAATGATATTGTAATAACGGCATGGTGAATGTCAATCAACACTTTTAATGAGTATACTAAAAAAGGTTAAGTACCTTAGTTTATCCTGTCAGACAATCCACAAATTTTTCTTATTTGATAACTAGTTTTGACGGTTATACCGTCATCGTCGGATTCTTGACATCACAAGTTTTTGGTATCAGCCGTTCTGAGGCGTTGCCTTAGTCACTGGTATAATTAGTTGTGACATTAAACATGAGTTAAACCATTTATGATACTGTTACAAGATAACGATTTTACACGGATAGTCACAAATTAAAATTTAAAGGATTTATACAATCAAACCAACGTTGGTATTTGGCGCATAAGAACATGATGTATGCCGGCTTATTGCTGATAACTAACTGAATTAACTGGATTAGGCGATCTATGGGTAGTGCGATATGGTTCCTTAATATGTTATGTTAGGTATGTTAAATAATATTATATTCCTTACCTATGCTTAGCGGTGTGTTTATGAGTCGTTGGACCATGCTATTGTAGGCGTCCAAGACTTTTAATTGTAAATGTAGATCATTTCAAAACTTGAAGACAATACAGTTTGAATCGTTACAAAGATTGAAAACAGGATAGTTGCCAGCCAAAGTTTAAAAAGGGACAAGTTTGTGAATGATAAAAACTGATCAAACTATCAAAAGTTAAGCAATTGGATTGGTGGTTAGGAGAAAGAAAGGAAAAAAGCACGCACATCGTACATCAACAAATGTGTTAAACATTTCATGGTTGACATTGGATATTTTACTTCATTTTTTAAAATGCTGTTGAGCAAAATAGAAAGGGTTGAATACTATTTTAGAAAAACCTATTTCTGGACGCATTTAATGGCTTTCGCTGGCTAAATCTTTAGAAATGAACCAAAACTAAACTGAAGAAATAATCACAGTAAAAAGAATGTAAAAGATTTTCGTCACTTCAGCCTTCTGTTAGATTTTCTAACAATCTCACCTGGGGCACATTGATTAGCCTGAGGTAATAGCGGTATACGATGAGCCTTCTTATGATTGTAGTATTATTGTAAGTTAATCATTTTCTGTGAAAGTCTGGTTTAAGTTGGTTATTTTTAACATGACAAAGTTGGGTACAGCATATAGCGACGGTTAGTGTAGTAACGGTTCAGATCCGTTCGCAGCTATTGTTGTGTTTTTATACTTTAATCCACTCTCTATTCTCTATCCTTTATATTTCATACGGGTAGAAAGTGAAGACGTTAAGAAAACTTCGTAATTTTAGAATCGTACTGTATAATGGAGAACGCATTTCATTCAATACCGTTCAGTTTGAAAATAATATTTCATAAAAACGAAATGGTTATTAATCACATTCCTCTTCCCTCATTCATTGAACGCGATCTTGAGAAAACAAAAGGTAGAATGAATTGTCTTCTGTGAGAAAATAAAAGTGAGAAAGCGTCATTGACAGAGGAAGTTGTTATTGCAGATGATATAACTCTTCTCTGCCGTTTCCTTCCTCAACTATTGTTTGTAATCCTTAGCAAAGTGCGGTTGTTTTATTGGTAGTCAATTTGCTAGGATAACTGATCGATTGTTAGAAAGTTTAATAATAATTTACAGCCCGGAATACTTAAATAATATTATGGTAGATTAATAAGTCTTAATATTTCTTCATTGACTGTCTCTACCGTTAGAAAAAATGTAATATCAAACAGTTCTACTTTAAATGTACAATAATAAAACGATCTTACATAACTTGTTACTGTCGTTCGGTTTACTAACGCTGTCCCCGTCTTCATAAATAATATAAGTGAAATAACGTAAAGTTATGCCAGTTGATATTAATGTCTTCAATAGTAAGTTAAGTTGTTTAATGTCTCTTATAGTTTCAGAGTAAAACAACTGCTACAATTATGTTAAAATCACTTCATAATAGATCAAGGTCAAAGCTGTCCTATTTATTATTCTGTTTCATTTATGTTTCTGAACTCATCTAATTTCTTCTGTTTTCTGTTTATAGGTAAATGCAGCAAATACGGGGTCTTTCCACTTAGCATATGTAAGTGTTTATATTTTTAAATTGTAATTATAGTTTTATCTATGACTTTAATTTAAAACGTAAGTAAATATATTCCTAAAAATAACAAAACCAACACGAATTTATTTGTAAACGCTTTTCAATTACCAAGTGACATACATTTGAGCTACAATCAATGTATTTTGGAGTTAAGAATATACCAAAGAGAAGAATACTTCACAAATGACTCATCACTTCATGACTTTCAACTTTAATATCAACAATGTTACTCATTGCACATTTAAAAAAATGTAAATGTGATTTTTTCCTTTTGAAGAATTAAAATATATAACTTGGTTGTTCACCAATTCCATTCAGGTTTATGGTTTTTTTTTTACAAAATATAGCCAATAAGGTCGATATATTAATGTATACAAACATGTAATCTTGTTGTAAGCTCTATATCTGATGTTTAATTAACATTGTTGCCAACCCTAGTCCCAATAAGGGACAATTTTAATAAACAATTACTCAAATCGTATGAGATCAAGAGTTATCGGGTTGTATCTAAAAGTAAGAATATTCTTAGTATGAAGAACTTATCCTCAGCAACAAAAAAGAAATTAGTTTTTTTTTCAAAACAGCCTTTGATTTTTGGTTAATATAACAGGATATAAACAATTAGTAAACTAAACAAAGTTGTAGTTAAAAATAAACCAAACATTTCTGTTGCAGTTATTATTGTTTAATACGTGTACATCGTTAAACGAGTATTACAATATCATTTGATTCACACATCAACTCCCCTCCTTCTCACATACATATGAAAACAAAAAAATTATACAAAAATAAAAATCATAACCTAAGCTTGGATGGCAAATAATATTAAATGTTGAAATAAAATTATTAATTTCAAGATATTATAGGATAATAGATTTTTAAAAGAAATAACGATTTAAGGCTACTCCTAAACAACAATCTCACGTTAAAATAAAATTAGTAAGATAATAAGTTTCAAAGTGTAAAATCAGTTGTAATGCAAATGCTTCTGAGAAATATCTTACATGGAAGTTTAGAGATGCTCTAGAATAAACAGCTGATTTCTCATCTTCAATCAGTTGAGCTATATATTTTAAATTAACAATTTTTTTTTAACTGTTTATAATTCTAAACTTTCTTTAAACTTCTTTGTAAATTTTAGTAAAGTTTCCACTAACTCGAGTTATACAGTTTAGATTGAAATAATAGATAGACGGAAACTACTCAGTGTTCACGTGATTTACTTACCAATCACATTATATATTATGGACCTATGTGGATAACAGTTGGCGAGTTCAAACAAACGTAATTGGACCTAGCTACGGGTTTGCAGAGATATAATTACAGATTTGTTTTATTGCTAATGTAAGCACATATAAACTGTACATATTATTGTATTTATTTACGATCGTTTAACGGTGTGAACAGCAATGTTTTGCATTTTTATTTATTTTGTTTACTGTATAATAGAATGTATCCATTCCCGAGTCCCGTCAGCTGCTATTGACTTATTGCAATCTCTATTATCGTAATTATTATTATTGGTAATGTTTTTATCTGGACCATCGATCAGTCTCTTGACGTGGTGTTGCCGATCGAATTTGCTTCAAATGTTAGAATTGGGTTTCCTTGCCCAATTTATAGCAGATGTTCTTAACTTACTCCGTGACGTGCCACACATTGATTCTGTACCAATGAGAGGGAGAGAGGTTACCTTATTAGTCGGGTCTCTCATTACCAGTGAATCACTGGAGTCCAGCCAGCTTGTTGTGATGATTATGGCAATCCCATAAGAGTTGTGACTGAAATTGATACGTGTCTTAACGCTTTAAGATTTGCGTGGCTGCCTTAGAAAATGTAAACGCTTTGCTGCCTGTGGTGATTTTAAGATTGGATCTGGACACATGCCATTAGAGTGTACATTTTATGCTAGAAAATCGGTGCAGTCACTACTAAAATTAATACTTATATCCATCTTGGGTCCATCTTATACCGTTTACAACCAGCTCCTGATCTTTTCTCAGACTTCGATCCGGCACTGTACCATAACAGACCTGTGGTTGGGATTAATTTCGGCAAGTTAGTCGGTTCTTCTCTGTTCTTTGTAGTAAAGTCCTGTGAATTGACAGTACAGTACTTACCAATGATGGTATCGTATCTCAATTCCATGAATGGTTCAAATCCTGAATCCATAATGATTTTAGCTCTGTTTTTAGTATAGTTAACTTTCAATATCAACTAACTGTGAAATGTTTAGGATAGCTGTTTTTATAATTGATTTTGACATAATTTCAATAATGATAGTAGTTTTACTTTCAAAGTTTATAAGTTTAATAACGAATTCACTTTATTCGTTCGCTTCTTTAATAAGTTCATTTCGTTTCGGTTTATACGTGTTGTTATCAACCATGGTTTTATTATACGTAAATTATTTTAATCGTGCAATTAAGATGTTTAAATAACTAGAATTCACATTTTTGGTATTAAATTTGCATTCTAATAGCACAACAATCATATTAGACGGGAACTAAATCATATATTTAGTTTGGTATTATTCCAGATACTCCTTCGGGACGAGGATATCGTCTGAACCATTCGTTCCTGTTTTGATTAGTTCCCTACTTTCTCTTCCTAGAATGTGTCCCGACTGACCCATTCCTTGTCAGGCGTCCTCAATAATAACAGTTTCAAGTTTGACTAATGACTTAACATTTTGAGTATATTTTCAGAAGTAAAAATCTATAATACTTAAAGGAAGTGTTTGTGTGACTGTAATAACTGCATATGGTTGTTTTGTTCTGGAATTGCAACCTTTATCATCATGTAGGCCTACATGTATTAAGAATAGTGCCAACACACGATACAAATCACAACAATTTTGACATCTAATATATTAAATGTAACTGGGTAAAGCAATCAAATTATGTACTAGGTAAATCTTTTAGTGTAGCGAAAGAATTTGTAAGCAATTTTTTTTATTTCTACAGACATTAATGGTTTTAAAGGGCTTTACTTCGATGTATACAAGCCGTATGAAATGTGCCCATTACCAATTTTGGAGAAAGGGTGCTAGGAGAAGGGGGCTAGGGCCTGAAGGCGAACAACTCTACCGGGATCAGATTTTGCATTATTTCTTTTATTATTAAATAATATAAAGTTATAAAAATAACTTATAAATAAAATAACATTTTTGAGCGTAGCGAACGAAGGGTTAGTCGATTTTATTTTCTTACCACGTAAATTCATGGTTTTTAAAGTGCTTCAATTTCACATTACAAGCTAAATGTGTCAATTACAAGTTTTTGAGATGGGGTTTTATGATTAAGATGGGGGTTTTGTAAATAGGGTTTCTATAGTTCCACCGACGTGTCCCGGGATCAGATTTTGTTGATCTTTTCCGTTTTTAAACAATAATAGAAGTGGTAAGTTTTCACAAAATTACTTTGTATAATAAATCTACAATAATAAAAGGAAGCACCTGTATGCTGTGGCTATTCAGATGTACGGCACGCAGAGATCTTATTTCTTAACATAGGGGACGAAAGAGGGTTTGAAGTCAGATTATTAATTTTCGCGTTATGAGTTATGAGTCTATAACTGGCAGAACATTATTTTTAGCGCTTACCGAGACATAGCTAATCATGTTGTAGGCCTGATTGCAAAACAATAACGAATTTTGTCGGAACTCGCCATACGGGGTTTCATAAATTTGACGCTATCTCATTTATTAATTCTAATCTGCAGAAAATATCGGTATTGCATGAAGTATTTTGGTCATCCATCAATAGCATTTTCCTAGACTTAAATTGATTCTTTGTTTTACATCGGTGTACATTTTTAAAGGTTTCTTTGTTTAAATTAATGATTTAATATTTTGGATTAAGGAAATATCTAATCAATGTCTTCCCTTCAACAGGTTATTTAGTTAATTTACTTACAAACATTTGGTATTGTGGTTCTGATTATCATGGTACACTGAGTTTGACTTTTAGGTTATAATTTAAGTCTAACAGGTTGAGAGACATTGCATTTCCGGAATTTTGGAAAGTCTTTAGTATAGTATTTTGTTAAACCGATGGATTCAGTCAGCTGTGTATGTGTTACAATTAAGTATGAACAGTAAGCTTCTGTAAGGGATATTATTTTAATTTTTGTAAATAATAAAATGACATTTTCTTTGTTTCGAATGATCCTTTGTTCCTCCGATATAAGCTAAATTACTACAAATTGTACGATTTTATTCAAGGAAATTCTTTACTTCTGAGACAACTCTGAACATTCGCACAAACAAACGACAAACGTCACTTGTTTATAATATTACTTGATGTCTCTTGATCACGACAAGCAAGGTTTTTTTTTTCATTTTGATATTGGAATATTGTCATTCCAGTGCTTAGCTATCTGCGATCTACATGGGCGCAAGTTTATTTCCTTCATCAGATCGTGTCTGACGATCACTTTGCAGTTTCTTCAATAAACCTCTATTTAAAAAACCATTATTGCTTCATTGTAATGCATTATTATTCGCTCGTTATGTTCATGTAAGTGTAGTTTAGAAAGTTTGGCAATACGTTTAGTTTTAAATGTTCAACGTCAATTTTAAACACTACTTAAAATTCTAAACAAGGAAATACTCGTCCCAAAGCCTTCTTTATAATGCATGTCAGGAGAGAGATGAGAATTTAACACGCCCGTTAAAAGTTACCGTTTGATGGGAAAATAGCAGGAAAAGTAATGGGGTGTGTAAACGGACTGTTATCAGCTGGCGATTTATGGTGAAAGGAAAGTTGCTGAATTTATCGTTTCTAAGGGCCGAGAATAATTTAATTACTTTCAATTTGTTGGCGGCTGAAAACTCTTTGATCAAAAGTTCACGCACTTATAGTAATGGAATGGGATTAAGTTGACTTCAAACGCTAGGCAAGATTAACAGTTCCAAGAATTATCATTAAGTATTGTAATTTTAAATTTGTCTTACGCGTTTCTCTTTTCGATTCTTGTCCCTTAATCCCCAGCCTTAAAAGGTATTAGTGTTTTAATTTGAACCACACAATTAAAAGTAAAATTTTGTTAAAAATTTTAATCATGATTTAATTAATAATATTTTGTAAAGGTCCAAATGTATGAAAACATAGTTTGTCCAGAAATGCTCAGATTTAAAAAGGTTTAAATATGGTTTCCGTACAAAAAAAAAAAAAAGACTGCGATTTTATTATATGATGCAACTAAATGTAAATATGAATTTATTATAGTTGTTATTGCTGAGTAAATTTGATAGGAACTCTTTGATCGATAACCCTGAATAAATCTTTCATGAAAATGTATTTCCATATTGGACTGCAAAAATCTGAAGATTGAGTTATATTACGATGACTTTAGCGTAGATAAGATAATCGTATATAACAAAAAATTAATTCAAGGCTTCTAAAAAGTTAAAATGTAGATTATATTAAAAAGACGTACATTTTGGTTTTGCGGATGTTCGGAGTAATTATTGAATTTGCTCGAAATGTTAGAAATAATCTTAAACTTCCTGAGTAACATTGGCTCATTTGTTTTTCGAACATTTAAATATATAAACACATTTTTTTTAAAATTGCTTATAGGATTTCGTTATAGTTGATATCGTAATGAATAAAATACAATTATACTTAAGACTTAAAGAATAAGTGCTATTGTTATCCCAGATGTTCGTTTTGGCAACTACGTGCAGGACTACGTGACCATATAAAGTGAGAATTTTGTTCATAATCTGAAAGTACACATTAAACTGAGCCTAAAATCACAACCCATTTCAACGGCAGACAAATATCTTAAACATTACGAGAGAAAGAAAGCACCAACAATGCAGGTTACGACATTAAAAAACTAAAAACTTTACTGACACCAAAAAGGTAAATAATAACGATCAAAAAGAAAATATATGACCTAAAATTGTAGAAAATGTACGTGAAGAATGTTGATTTGTTTTAATTAACGTGGAATAGTAATAATTCACCACTGAAACCAATAAAACGACATTTTATTGAATCAAACAAAAGTAGGAACACGAATATTGACAACGTTACCAAATTTGACTTACATTCTTAAACCACTGAATGTTTTCGGTGTGTAAACGTACATGAGTTGAAATTACTTCTTACTTTCCGAAAAAGCTATATCTGTTATATTGACAATGTTGTTATATCTGTCGGCTCAGCAAGATGGTTTAAAGTTGGCTACGTTAAATCGACTTTTGGTTTTGTTGTTTGTTCTTTTATACTTGTTTTAAACTATTAATATTTATTTGCCGCAGTCAGTGTACGGTTTCATTATACTTAAAGGAAAGTGTAAAGTTTTGTTTCTTTCCGCTCGAATTGATAGTCTCTCTCATCTTCACTAGTACCGTAGTTTTATCCTTTATATCATAAAGGTTCAACTAAATCCACTGTTCGTAATTAAATTAACTAAGTATATACTGTTAGCTCAAATGATTTTAGCATGATTTTGTTTTAATCTAAGAATTTAAATAATTCAACTTATTTTATAATAAATGCAGATTACATATTAACAAAGGAATTTGAAAAACTCTTGAAAATTTATAAAATAACATTAAACACACCGATGGTTTTATCTGATCTTTGATTAAATTTTTACTAAAACCAATATAGCCAGATTATGAAAAGTATCGTTTTAGTACATACTGGAACGGCCAATTGACCGATCCAATTGGGGTTAATTAATTACATTAATTAAAATAAATTCAAAGTCAATATAACAAAGGATTAAAGCCAAAGGGTGTCAGAAAAGCCCAAAATTAAGATAAAAAAGTAGTTTCCAATGTGAAAATAGTATTTAGTAATAATTTTGAAGAATTAACTAAAATTGTGTTAGTTAAATACGTGCAGACTATGACGTAGGCTTTAGCGACAAAGTCGAACCAAAACCTTGCAGGATCTGACAGGAATTGACTTGTCCAGTCTTGTCTAAATTTGGTAGAAATGAATTAACATTGAAAGATAGGGGTTTGTAATTTTATTAAAAAAAAGTTGTTATTATTAGATTTATGTTGAAAGGAGAGTTAAATAAGCAAGGAGTAATAAAAATAATTTTGTTATGATAATTTGTTAAAAAGTTATAGACAAAAATGTAAGCGTAAACAAATCGATTTTGCAGAATTTGAATAAAATGCAAAAACAAAGTAGAGTCATTTGTAGAGCTAAAAAGGGTTAAGAAAATAAAGTAATAAAAAATATAAAGTTATAAAGTTTAATAGCTAAAAAATAAAGTGTAAAGTCATTCTTGGGCATAAAAAGGCCAATAACTCATAAAGCTCAAATGTAATTAAATCATAAAAAATAGCATTTAATAGAGTCAATAATATTGCATAATCAAGCCGAAGTTCAATATAAATAAATAAATAGTTTTGTAAAGATAAAATAAATTAATAAAATTTTTTATTAATTCAAAATAAATACAAGGGAGATTAATAAAAGGGAAATATTGATAAAATAGGGTGTATGTATGTGTAATAAATTGTAATGCCAAGTGAGATATGAAAAGAGCTTTAAAGGGGGGGAATGAAACGCCGAAAACCAAACGAAGCCAATTAGAGTAACAACAAGCTGAATAACTAGATAACCAAACAAGCTATCAAAAAACCAACACAAGATTTACGCGTTTCAAGACCAACCGAAGAGGATACAAGCAAGAAAAAATGGAAAATTTCAAATTTACAGGAAATAAATTTCAAAATTTAAGCAAAACTAACGAAGTCTATAACTCAAGAAGGAAGAGGAGTAGAAACGCCATTCGAATTCCAAAGAAACCAGAAAACGTCAACCAATCCATAGAAGTCAATAAAACCAAAATCCGACCACGCAAAAAGAAGTTATAGAGTTTGGATGAAATCAAAGCCAAAATTGCATATAGACAGGCACGGACATGAAGTCAAGCCCGAAGCACCAAGAGGGAAGTGACGTCATCGGATCTACTACGAAGAGCAGAACAGACCGCACATTGTAATTCAATAAATGAAGATAATAATTAAATTAGGCCTAATCGATGGGAAATAAAGGCACTAAAATTCATCAAATAAATCAGGAAATATATTAAGACCAAAAAATATATTTCTAAAGCAAGAAATCAGGATTTCTTGTTACATAGAGGAAGATGCTGGTTTGACAAGTAAAAAGTCGACGATAGAAGCTTGCATCCCCTCTAACATCAGTTTAGCACGAAGCGCCAACGAGTAAACAGCTGACCGAGATCCGAGGGTACTTAGAGAAAGTCGTAGGGCGATCAGTTCGGTGTGCGTTCGTTCTAGCTCCGGCCTAAAGCTAAGTCGGGTCGTGATAATTTCGGGAGAAGAATATCCATATAAACGGCCTATCTTGCCAAAAGATACTACAATCAACTAGGAGAGGACAACTTTAATTAAGTCTAGGAGAAGACAACTGTAAGCCGAAGAAACCATTCTGGGGACCAAGGAGAACAACTTTAAATCGCTGGAAATCGACAGAAGGAATTACGCGTCGAACTTCTTGTGTTCTGTAAGTGGCAAACGATCATTGTTACTTATAATTTTAAATAAATCCCTTTTTTGCAAAGTAATATATAAAATAAATTAAATAAATAAATTCAAGTAAATTCTGGGGAAATTGAATAAAGTAAACTCGTTTAGGAAATTTCATTACTCACAATGGCAAATCGTCGTATGTAAATAATATAATCATATACAAATTTTAATTAATACATTAATTAATCACTTTGCTACTTTTTAATATATGTAAATATAAGCTAAATATTAATCAATTTCATTGTGTTTTTGAAAAAATAATTTGTTGTTTCAAAGTTAATGAATTTATGTTAATTAATAAATCGTTTTTGTGTTTTCAATAGAAAATTTTGAATATATAATTTACAAATCCAATCAAAATAATCCTAAAACCATTCTGTGCTCTAGTATAATTAAGTCAGCAGGTGAGTTATTCACGGATCACTACAAATTTAACTCCAAAGGGAACGATCCCGAAAAAGAGTCTAGAATTGAGCTAGTGTACTACACAAAAGACGAAAAAGGTCTAATTAATTTAAATTTAAAAACTTAAGAATAGGAAACAAAAAGTTTTCCTTTTCTTGCCCTCGCCAAACCTCTCAAATTGTTCTAACGGGGTAGTACAACAGAACAACATCAAATAAGGCCTGAAAACACTTGGGTGTTATTTGATGAGGGAAAGTGTTAAAGTCAACAACAAAAGGTTGTGTTTATTGAATAAATTAAGAGGGTAGGGAGGTTTGCGCGTGGCAATACGTACCAATACGACACGAGCGAATGTCCTTTTCCTTGTTGGGTAGACCCTTGTACACTCCAACTCAACTACACGACCGAATGTTCCGACCTTCTGGATTACGCCAGCAGCTTAAAATGTGGCCGCTTGTATCGTAGCCACTTTCACCCGCACGCCGCCAACCGCTCACTTCTCGCCGCATCTATCCTAAGTGAGGCCTAAGGCTCTTTTCACACTATTCGGTTTTGACCGTACGGAAAAAAATCTTTTAGTGGAGCGAAGAAGAACATAGCCACTTTTATATTACACTGCCTCGGCAAAATGCCTTCGCCTTACCGTGTAGGAGCCGTCCACTGCCACTGCAATGTGCGGTGATCGAATAGTGTGAAATAAAAATCAATTTCAGTTTTCGCCGTTCGATGTTTTGCCGTACGGTCAAATCCGAATGTAGTGAAAGGACCCTAAGGAATTTTAAACTAGGAGACTTTTCAGAATTGATGAAGATTTTTTTTGTGGAGCTACATGGCCACATCCTTCATAGAAAGAAAGGAAAGTACAGTACATTGAGAGAACGGTATCTGCTGAGGAGAGAGTCGTTTGTATACTCTGTTATATATAGTTATGAGCAGATCGTTAGAAGATCTGAAGTTTAGTGGTGCAATATACCCGCAACTATTGTCACCAATCATACCATAATCAAGCTGTTGTATGAGATCAGATCGTACACAATTACTGGATTTTCAGTAACAGATAAACAGTATCTTTTCACTTGTCTAGGTCCAGACATTAAATAAGAATTCAATAATGTTATTTTTATATAACCAAAATAATTTTGGGTGTGTTTTTTACAGTCTTGCATTCATCTTCTATAGTAAAAATCCAAATACAGTTTTCATTAATCTGACAGAAATACAACTAAATATAAGAACAGTAGTGACAGCAGTTTGGCATGGTTTCACGAATGGTGTTCGAAAAGTTAGGCTAGAAAGTTATAATCACAGTATGTAAAAGATGTTCTGCTAAGCAGAAAAATGTTTAGAGGACTAGAAGAGGACAAATCTACGATACACAAGATATATATACAAACTAAGCACAAAAAGTCCTGCTCTGATATAAGCGAAAGCAGTTCCTTACCAGGATCTTAGAAATCTTAGGTTAGGGTTTAGTGGGTAAACCGGATGAGCCGGGAGTCCCACACACCGGGAGACTAGTCTCCTGATGTGCCTAATGCAGTATCCCTCTATAAAAAAGTGACAGTAGTTTGGTCGTGTGTTAGTGTTTGTAAATATAGTGTTTAGACAAATCCATTAAAAGTAATTACATACAGTAGCGATATTACTTCCAAGGTCGTAGCATAATGCATACTTTCCTGTAATTATTACAAATTACAGAACCCTAAGTAAATGCAACAAAAACGAGTTTGTACGTGTTTGTTCAACAAGTAAAAATCACCACGTCACAAAAAACACAGTGTGGAGCAATGCACGTGTGACAAACATCACGTCCGTTTAAGAAACGTGTTTGGAGCGTAAAAAATGCATATCTACAGGTTCAAAGATCGCTGTTCACATCTTATCTAAAAACCACGCTATTCTTTTGGACAATAGCATTCAAAGAGTTAGCGATAATGTCCGCAATAAGTGTGATTTATGTGCCCTTAATTAAAAATGAAGTGCAGAGACTTTTTGACAGGTCTATTTTTTTAATTAATAAAATGAACGTGGTGGGGATTGGACTTTTGAATGACTTACAACAGAGCATTTAGATAACCAAAGTTAGGCGCTCTAAAAGGTTAAAAAGCCCATATAAGCCCATATTTCATCTGAAGACGGGAAGTGCTCAAGTTCTTCGTGAAACGTCTTATTTCATATAAAAAATATTCTTCACATGACTTTGTATTTTTGTCTGCGTGTTTTAAGGTTATTGTATTAATTGTGACTATGCTAGCTGGACAACTTCGTTTTTAAACATCGAGGTGGGTGAAGTCCGTTATTAATTTAGTAACTTAAGACATATCTATCGTAACTTAAGGGAAATGAATCGTCTGTTTACTTGGGAGTTGCCGACCACTGTGTAGAATATATTTTATATGCTGTGTAGCCTACTAAACGCAATGAAGGTCTAACAACAAATTCATAAAAAAAATAATACTATTGAAAATGTCTGTATTATATAGGGAAGATATAAAAGTGTTTCGTTCGCCTTCATTTCGACAACTATACCATCAGTGAGCAAGTACAATCTAGACTTTAGTGTCTAAAAAAACATTTATTAAACGCTGTTCTCAAAATGTATAAAATAAAGTTTTTCTTACAATGTACAAACCATGAATGTTTATTTATGATTTAACTAGGGGCTCTGCCCCTGGACGCTTCGCGTCCCAACCCCGCCTCAGCTAGTGGCTAAATGGATGATTGGATCTTAAATCTAATGAAAAGTCTGAAATTAAATTTTCTACAACTTTTGTATTTAACATTTTTTGCTATCTCTTACCGTTTTCTTATAAAACGCGCTTAAAGTGGGAAAATGAAGAAATTGAAAAAACCGGAAAAATCTTTCCCGCCTAAAAGGTGCTTCCAAAATTAAAAAATGTTAAATTCTGGCAACTTTCCCAGAAGTTTCACGTCGAGAGCTTTAATTCAAGTATAAGGTTGAAGGGGGTCCGAATACGGGAAGTGCCTAATAATTAATGTCAGTGAATAAGTGAAACCGGCTAGCTTTAAGAACGTTGGGCGGAGCTTCCCTTCTCGGATGAATAGTGGCTAAATGGATGATTGGATCTTAAATCTGATGAAAAATCGTTAGTCTGATATTAAATTTTCTACAACTTTTGTAATTAAAATTTTTTGCTATCTTTTACCGTTTTCTTACAAAACACGCTCAAAGTGGGAAAATGAAGAAATTCAAAAAATCTTAAAAGTCGTTCCCGCCCAAAAGGTGCTTCCAAAATTAAAAATTGTTGAATTCTGGCAATTTTCCCAAAAGTTTCTCGTCGAGAGCTTTAATTCAAGTATAAGGTTGAGGGGGGTCCGATTATGGGAAGTGCCTAATAATTAATGTTAGTGAATCAGTGAAACCGGCTAGCTTTAAGAACATTGGGCGGAGCTTCCCTTCTCGGATGAATAGTGGCTAAATGGATGATTGGATCTTAAATCTAATAAAAAATTGTTCGTCTGAAATTAAATTTTCTACAACTTTTGTATTTAAAATTTTTTGCTATCTTTTACCGTTTTCTTACAAAACACGCTCAAAGTGGGAAA
>JAGFPH010000047.1:792825-811843 GCA_018207615.1 Philaenus spumarius
TCGAGAGCTTTAATTCAAGTATAAGGTTGAGGGGGGTCCGATTACGGGAAGTGCCTAATAATTAATGTCAATGAATCAGTGTTACCGTCTAGCTTTATATAAGTAGATATTTTGATTGTCAACAGTATTTATTAATCAATTAAATAATCAATCAATTAATATATTATAATTCGCTAGTACCCCTCTAGTCATCCCTTATCTCTAGTGTATAAAAATTCCAGTAATTCATGCAAAAACTGTGCTCTTACTATGTATGCGTCAGATTTTAATCAATTTAATTGTAACCAATCGTAATTTCCGTGAAAATATCAGAGTATACAATAATCTGTTTGCATTTGGTTCGTTGCGGAGGTTGATGAGTGAAGCGAGCAGGGCTTGAAACCCTCTAGTTAATAATAAAAACATTATTGACGTTGAAAGTTGAAATATAAATATAATCGAGCTTGGCTCGTGAGAAACATTATATGTAAAAATAAAACACAGAATACAATTCTCGCGTAAATACGTTTAATTGTCAAACGCGTTACAATAACAAAGTCCGTTATCTTCAGTGACATTTGAGCTACAACTGAATTATGACTGAAGTCCAGTAGATACTCGAAAAATGGCATTTATTAATTCGTCTACACAGTGCATGCGTCAACAGCAACTCCGAATGGCTCAAATGATTGAGCGATTGACAGTACTGCAACATGTCGGTATTTAATGGAGAGATAAATCAAATTCTTATTGCATGTTGACTTTAAAGTCTCATCTTACTTTATGATTTATTGGTTACGAGCACAGGATACCTCGCGTGCAATTACTTCGTTCTTCTGAAAGAACGCAAAGGTTTTTATACATGATTTTAGTGGTTTACGTTTAGTAGTTCAGCATTATGTTAGATGAAATTGTAAGAAACAATTATTAAATAAATGTATTAATTGTATTGATCTAATACATTTTTTATTCTGTAGTAAAATTGTTGTAAATGCGTATTAGAGAGGCTGAAAGGTAATTTGCAACCAGCTAACATAAGTAAAAATATAAAAAATGTTTTAGGAAATCATTATTTGTAGCAAAATGTTTTCAACTACCAATTTTGGGTTTCGATTTTAATGGCATATTTTGTATGTGTAATTGCTTGTGTGGACATGTGAAAGGCCTACACAAGTTTAATTTTGACCTAAATAATATAACAAAAATTAAGGGAATGAACGCGTTTGCATTAAACGTGACTCACAACACACATTTTTATGACTTTAAGTTAAGTTACCAATCAGATCTCTCGGTTTTCTAATTACTATTATGATTACTAGGAGTAAGTTTTGTGATGAAGTGAGAGGGAGAACAATCTGCAGATGTTTGTTTTTCTAAAAACATTGGATTAGTTAAACTTTATACTATTACTAGCTGACCCGTACGGCGTTGCCCGTGGTGGTTGGTATTTTCAGTCTTTTTAACGAAATTTTATTCTTTTTAAGTGTTCAGTCAGTGAGTGGTATTTGGCTTTTATATATATATAAATAGATCTTAAATAATAAAAGCACTATTGTCATAATAATAAAAGATCTGAAATTATGATTTTAATAACTTTAATCCCCCAAACCCCTCCTAAAATTTCGAAATTTTTCATACCCTTTCTTAGTGAGCACCTATGGCCCTAGAGGAAGCTACATACCAAATTTTATTCCAATCCGTTCGGTAGTTTTGAAGAAATCGTGATTTAATAACTTTGATCCCCCAAACCCCCTCTAAAATTTCGAATTTTTAAAACCCTTTCTTAGCGAGCGCCTATGGCCCTAGAGGAAGCTACATACCAAATTTCATTCCAATCCGTTCGGTAGTTTTTGAGAAATCGTGATGAGTGAGTGAGTGGTATTTCGCTTTTATGTATATTATAGATTATTTAAGAATAATAACAATTCCACAAAATTCTCTCACACATACTTTAAAAAAAACAAACGCGTTTCAAAGACGTTATTCTCATTGATACATGAGATACAACTAAGAAATTATAACTAGTTTAACGTCCAACTAATATTTATAGCCTTCCATCCGAATGGCTGTGGTCTTAGTTTCGAATTGTGCTATTGTTATTATTTTGAAATAAATCCTTCTCACTCGTCATGCTCAAAGTTGATTAAATTCATGCAGTTTTCTAGACTTAGTTGATATACTTAACCAATGAAACATAATACATCATGCACTAAACATAAAGAAATACTAGTTTTGTTCAAACTAATATTGTTATATCATAATTATGTTCATTAGCAATTTGTGCCCTTGCGCACTGGGTCAATACAAACGGCTGATTCGGGTAACTTCTCCTGGCTGTATAATAATAATTTGTAGTTTACAAAGCTTTCTTTTGATAGTATATACAATATTTTATATTTATTTTAAGGAACAAGTATTACAACTTTTCCTTTATATTTGCACGATTTATATTTTCTACCTATGTTGTCGTATTTAATACAACCACCATTTAATTCCAGTATTCAAAACAGAATAGCCTAAGTGATGTAATAATATATTATGAAATTAGTAAGATATTACAGATTGTCGTTAAGTATTTCCCTCTTTTCTCTTTTGTAAAGAAGTAACATTAATAAAGCTTTGTAGAGTTATGTACTTGCGTAGTTTATGCTTTAAATAAAGATAATATATATTCATGGAGACGCTTCAGAATTTGTATATATAAATGAAGATATTTTCTTCTTTAATAATACCCTTAGACACATATTCTGGGAATTTCTAGCATAATTTGTAATATTCGCACGATGGTCAATTAAGAGGTTCTCCTTGATACAATTTAGATTTCGTCTATAATATACTATATCCAATTACTATTTTTCATTAACTGCAGAAGAAACGGTTGAATCTTCACTTAATCGTGTTTGCATTAAGATGCAGGAATGAAGTTTAATGGAAGAATGTTTTATTGTTAAACAGGAATTTATGTTATTTTTCCGACAAGGAAACAATAATGTTGAACTGTTGGATTCAAATAACGCTCTGAAAAAGTGATTGAAGTAATTGAGTGTTAAATATTTCGAACTTTTACAACTCTATACCAGGTGAAAACCTGTTTCCTATATATACGTCAAGTGGGTTTTGGGGGAACTAAAATATTACTATTTCTGATTTAGTTGACTTTTTCAGGAACATTTGTAGGTCAACTTACTGTAGTTGTTTTACAATACAATATCCTATTTATTTTGTTGGTACAAACTCCTATTTTACACCAAAACTATAAAATTTTCGTACTATAACTTTTTCAAATTAAAATTCTTAAGATCTTACAAATTATATGTCCGTTTTAGATAAATATTTTAAGTAAAAATAATTTGTGGATAGTTACAAAATGTCAAGTTAAATATTAACTAAATTGTAAATGAAAAAAAAAACATGGATCAAAGCCGGGAATCGTACCCAGGACCTTTAGCGTTCCGTGCTACTGCGTTCTGCCAACTGAGCTACCATGATCACACCAGATATTAGGCGATGTTATCTCACTTGTACGGTTTATTATATTTTTTGTGAATTAACAGACTGATCTAAAAATCAATCTATACATTGTATATATATATTTTCTTATATATCTAAATATTTAAATTCAATAAATAAATGTTTCATTCGAAAGTTATACTATTTTAAGGAAGAAAATGATTCTGTAATAAAAGTACATTAGTGCCTTAGTTATTCTCGTTAGAAGTTCGAAAATATAATTATAAATATAACAGGACTAACTACATTTAAAAAAAGTAATGTCGCTTTGTCAAACTATTTGAAACTTAAAATTTAAGAAGTACACATCTTTTTAGCGAATTTCCATAGGAAAGATAAGCTATTGGAGTGAACCTTATGGTAAGACCTAAGGTCTGGAGTAGTAAATGTACATATCATATATAACACTACAACTCTAGGTCTAGTTTAAATCTCAAAAAACCACACGTTGTGAAGCGAAATTACAAACTTATCAACTTTATGAAAAATCTTTAATTTAATTCTTTCCAAAAGCCTCCTTAGTTAGGCGTCAAATTTATTAGATATCACTTTTGTAAATTACTGTTCATAAGCTAAATAGATTGATAAAGGATGGAATTCAAAACACAAGTTTACAACTTTAACAAATTATTTTATTGAGAAGTTGAAAATTAAAATACATATACAGTTTATACACAAAATAGGTTAGCACAAATCAAATGTTTGTTATAAATTCTCTTATAGCACTCTTAATCTCGGGGGGTTAGTGCCGACTCTTCCCAATATTATTATGAAACAAATTAATTATTAAAGAATGTTATTGAAAATAAAATATTA
Organism: Philaenus spumarius; assembly: GCA_018207615.1. Classification (NCBI taxonomy): domain Eukaryota; kingdom Metazoa; phylum Arthropoda; class Insecta; order Hemiptera; family Aphrophoridae; genus Philaenus; species Philaenus spumarius. The sequence continues at coordinate 797,131 of JAGFPH010000047.1, forward strand.
AAATTGAAAAAGGGGAAATGAAAATAGTACAATAGGTAAAGTGTAAGTGTATGTAGGTGTGTGAATGAAAGTTATAGGAGGTTAAATTAATATTAATTTTCCAAAAATTCTTCTTATAGATATATTTACAATGTCTTTCAAATTTTGCAATGTTCAAGTTCTTACTAAATGAATAGTTTGAAATGTAGCATTAATCGTCTAAGTGACTATATGGATAGGTCTCACCCAGTTTATAGCGTCTTCTTATTATCAATTTTATTTATAAATGATTATTATTAATTACTTCACTTCACTTTTATAAAAAAACAAGTTATTTGTTTAACGTTGATAAAGGATTAACACTGGAAAAATCTCCGCTTTGGATCGTCTACTGGAGAGCTCTGGTCATACGTCTGCTTTCTTGGGTGTCTATTCAACAATTAAAATTGCCTGGAATCCAAACTGGCTTGCTTTGGGCCTTCAGGAAATGGTACATAAATCCTGGTGAATTTCGTATCTTCTGGGGTTTTGATTGTTGTGTAAGAAAGTGTATTTTAAAATGTTGTGTGTTTATTTGGTGTCGTTTTAATTAAATTTTGAAATAATTTAGTTTTACAATTAATATTGAATGATAAAATTAAAGAAAAATTGATTAAATAAGAGATTACATGAAAATACCAAAAATAGCTCCTTGTACAAATTATTATCTAACATCTACTATTTACAACTAAAACTATACATTTGGCTTTTTGAAATTAGGTTTCAGCGGTGCTAGCGATCACGTGACTGTGGGCGTGGCTTGAGAAATATGGCCTACTCATATTTGGCTTTAGCCGGCGTTTCGTTGACTTTCGGAGAATTATTACGGCTTAGCGGTATTTCCTTTGAGATTTTACCAAAGACATTTTAGGTGTAGAATCTTTCGTTCTATCTGATGGTGTTGTTCTTTTTTTAATTTAAAATTTGGTTCTCTTTGGATCGATGATTATAATTCTGATGTTGCCTAGATTTTAGTATACCGGTCTAGTTTCAAATGGATTTAAAAAGTAAATTTCGGTCGATTGCTTGGTGATTGATTTAATCTTATAATTTGGATGGATTGGTTGGTTAATTTAGATGAATTTTGATATGGGAAAGATAGAGATACGAGGTCGAGAAATATTATTAATTATGTAAAATGTTATCGAAAGTCGGGTGTTTAAAATATTGTTGATTTATTGTTTGCGATCCTGTCCGCTAGATGTCGTAGTTCAGATTGTTTATGAATGGTTTTGATTATCATTTTTCTGTCTCTCTCGCACTCATGCGTGTTTAGTTAAAATGCAGTGATGTATGATTCTTTTGATTGATTGATATTATTATGATATATTTTGAATTGTTACACATATTATATTGTTACATTATAGGGAATGCTTGATTTATTAGGTCCCTAATAAACTATAAAATTTTAATCAAAATCGTTAGAGCCGTTTTTGAGAAAAAATGATTTTTCCGTATTTTAAGGGTTTTTATGGGAAAATTACCCTTAAAAATAAAAAATGCACAAAAATGAAAAAAAACGCCTGGAGATACCGTGGATTAGTACCTCCATACCAAATTTCATCAAAATCGGACGACTGGTTTAGGCTCTAGGTCTGATAACATCCACACAGACACACACACACACACACACACACACACACACACACGCACATAGACGGCCCCACAGACACACACACAGACATCACTCCGAAAACCACTTTTTTAGGTTCAGGGGGACCCAAAACGGATATTTCCACCAAAAACTCAAACTCGAAAATTTTGACGAATACAATACTTTCTCCATATACTATGGTATAGGGGGAGAAAGTAAAAGTAATGTCGCTTATGTCAAACTATTTGAAACTTAAAATTTAAGAAGTACACATCTTTTTAGCGAATTTCCATAGGAAAGATGAGCTATTGGAGTGAACCTTATGGTAAGACCTAAGGTCTGGAGTAGTAAATGTACATATCATATTATAATGTTACATTATAGGGAATGCTTGATTTCCAGTGCTGCAACCTGTCGGCAACTTAATGAAGGAATAAATCATATTTGCACGTTTTGCATGTTGAATTGGTTACAGGTTTCAGCTTACACTATGATTTATTGTGGTGTAAAGACAGAGAGAGATAAGATAATGTGTGATGATAATTACCATCCATTACTCTTAGACGTTTCCTTAAATTAATAACAAAGGATTGTTTTTAGATCAGTTTCAATTGTTTAACTGTTTTATCTTCTATACTATTGAGAGAGTTTGTGCAATTAAACACACAAAAAATAGTTATTACAGAGAAGAAATCTATACTACTGTTTGAAGAATGCCCTAGCTTTGTTTTATCCAGATTAAAATATAAAATGGGCTGAACAGTGATTGAAAAATTTAAAGAAAATTGAGAGGAACAGCCGTTTGGATGCCTTTTATTGCTAAAGCTGGTAAAATAGTTGAATATCAATCAAAATTAAGCAGAAGAAATGTTAAAAAAAATTAAATGATGTACTTTTGTTTATGTGAATATGTACATTTAAAACTGTATGCAGTAAAATGAAATGAATAAACTCTGTATCTTATTTTTTTCTGTTTAATTCCGCAAGTCTGACAGTTAGGACTATTTCTCAGATCTTATAAGTGAACATGGGAGACATGAAAACTTTTGAGGTGTCGTTCATGTCATAAAAGAAAAGTATCCTAAGTTAATGGAGAAAAGTATCCTGTGTATTGACTTAAGGGGACTATAAACCTATTTAACTTAATGTTAACTAAATGCCATTTATCTCAGAAACTGTATGAGGTAGATTCGTAATTTTGTTCTTGTATTATAATCACTTATATTAGTATGCTACACAGTAATTATTTTAAAATAATATGTTTAAGTATTCTTCTTAAAAATATTTTTTCCTTAAGTATTATTTTGAATTTTCACAAGATCTCCTGGTACATACTAGCTAATAGTGCAATAAAAACGCCATCATAAAAATTTCAAAAAGATATCTTTAATTTTGTCTGAGAAAAGTCACACATATGTTGAAAACGTACAGTTTCGGAAAAATCAAAAAATTGTCAAAGTGGAATACTTGACTTGCTGGGAGGAGGTTGAATAATGTCCTGCACGGTAGCTTGGGTTATCAGGATCTTCCTCTTCTTAAAACTTGTCTTCCAGCCTCTTTCTTTTTAATGCCCTCGAATACCGGATTTTTCTGTAGGTCTTGCGCTTTTTTCTGCTTCCTGTAGCCTCGATGCTTCAAGTGACTTCATGATTTTCACCCAGTTATGCCCTTCCCTATAGATCTTAAACCGTTCACTAGCCTAAGGTTTACATCATAAAATGTTTGTTTCTTACCATTACAATGTTCTTCAATCTTACCATTGTATTTGGATAACCTAATAGAACTCCGATCCAATGCAATATTTTGTTCCACTGGAAATTCGACTTTTTTGGCGCTATCTATTGGGGAAACGAAGGAAGCTGGTTGGAAGCAGCTTACAATGCTTTCTCCCTAGCGCTACCTCGCGGCGCGATCATGTACTATATTCGCGAACACCTTTTTTCCGGCACACAACCCCCGTATGGATGCAAGATCTTTTTTCTATTCATGATCTATGATCTTACTACAGTTCAAAAAAGTAATGTTTTCATTATAGTTAGAGTAGAACACTTTCAGTTTTACAACTAAACCCTCAACTGTATTTCTTTCGAAAGTTAGGTTATGTTGATAACATTTTTATACCACCAGTTCCTTTATAATGTCAAAGAACTTGAATATGTCCAAAATATCATAAACTATAGTTTCCAAAAGCACTTTTTAGTAACAATCATTGTCTTTCACCTTCAAATTACGGCTTGAGTCCTTATATTCTACTTCTGCTTCACTTGTGCGATTAGGCCTACTCATCACTAAACTTGTAGAAGGTTCGGAAGGTAAGTACTTGTAGTAATATTATCACTAGGATTAGGCACAATTTTACTTAAAACAGACTTCTTTTTATAACACTTTCTTCTAGGACCAACTTTCTGTTTATTTCCAATAATAGATATTGAAACAACAATATCCACAAACACAGTGGTTGGTAGATTACTGCAACTGAGCAATAGTCGGCGCTGGCAATGTCTTATGGCATAACGCTAAAAATGCTGTGTAAGGCTTCAGCAAATATTTTGTTTCAACCAGTATGTAAAGATGAGATTCTAATTTATAATTTACAATAATAAAATTTAAAAAAAAATCGATTTTTCAAAATATTTTGAGTTACAGTTAAACGAATCAAATAAAAAGATTGAATATAATATAGTATTGCCATATAACAAAGAGGAAAGTTTCTATATTTGTAACGATGTCCTTAAGTAAAAACTTCCAATGCAATTGCGATCCAACTTTTACGTTATGGAAATTCCTTAGTGAATTAAAATAAAAGATGATTGTTGACAGTGAAAATATATAAAAACAATCGTACAATTCTTATTTTATTTCAGTGCGGGAATTCGTTTTTGGTTAGTGAGGTTCTAAAAAAATTCCAACATTTGCTTATATCTGCCAGATGTTTAAAGATTGAAATATTTGGACTTCCACCCCCTAAAAGACCAAAGCTAACAAGAGTAGTCCTCCAAACATCATTTAATTAATTTAATTTATAGAATAGTTAGCTGGGTGTCCGTTTATTTCCATCCACTATATATAATAGTGTGTATCTCAAAATCCTTAGCCACATTAAAAAAATCAAATTGATAGTTTCTTTTCCGAAATTGTAGCCTCAGGAAAAAGCCCAGTTTTGTTAAAATTGCACTCTTGCTAATACAATTTTATAGCAACTAACCGTTTACGCCGTATTCGGGAGGTAGACTCATAAAATTCGTCAGAAACTATCACGGCTTTCCTTAAAACTTTAATTAAGCCATCAAATGTTGTCATCAAACAGTACGTTCATCGTATTGAAAACGCAATGCCTGCCTACACTTAGAGAAGACATTGCTAAAGACTTTCTTTACCTAGGTTGGTTATTTTTACTTTTGAAAAAACTGATTGACTGACTGACTCAATATAAATGGTATGGCCTCATGTTTGAGCGGGAAAGACTGAAATTTACAAATAATTTCAATGATTACTTATGCTTTTAAGTTAGGCTAGACACTGTCTCGAATCAGCTAAAGCCTACACTACAAGAGCGTACAAAACGCCGCCGATAGTACGCGGCCAAATGTGATGGACTACATAAAGCCGACAATCAGCGGCGGATTGAACGCGAGGCTTTGACTACACGAACATATAAAACGCCGCCAATGTAACCGCCATTTGGACCATTGTTTTAACCTATCAAGTTCCAATATGGACACGATACAGGTGGGATGTGTTGCTTATATGCTGATGCTGCAGGCTGTTTTTAAGAAGAAACGTCGTGCAAAGAGGCGTTGGTGGCCACACCCGACATTATCAAGCCGTTTGGTAACAGGGCAGTTTCAAGTAACGTGTAATACTTATAGAATGTACCCAGAGAAATTTTTTAAATTCTATGGTATATCAGTGGAGTCTGTTGACGTACTGTTTGGCTCGACCAGTGAGTTAATAGTGAAACAAGATACTGTTACGAGGAGAAGTAATGAGCCAGCCGAAAGACTTGCTCTGACTCGGAGGTAAGTTTAGCTCAACATGGAAAACACTTCAGTGAGTGGGGGGAGGTACCAAAGCGTGGGAGAAACACTCAATGCCGCTACGTGTAGTCCGGCGCGCCGATAATCCGCGTGTATTTTACGCATCCAGAGGCGTACGATCTGCCAAACGCTCGAACTTCGCGTCTTCACCAGGCAGACAAAACGCTCGTGTAGTCCACATAATATTAAGCTATTGGTACTGAGAAGGAAGCAGACGATCGGCGGCGTTTTGTACGCTCGTGCAGTTCATGCATAAGGCCATCCGTTCAGATGAGACAAATGTAAACCTTTAGACCGCTTCTATATATAATATAATGCATTAATATTATTTTGTTACACTGAATATACATACATATATACAATAACCATTTGCAAATTTCTCTGTCATAAGTTGGAAACAATTGATCTAAGAAGGCCGCCCCATTTTCCTAGAAAGCGCACTCTGCAGGACTTCCTGTGGTAAACGTTTTAAGTTTTTTTTATTAAGGTCTCACAATTAACTAAATCGCCAAGTATAAACATTCCCCAACATTTTGCAAGGGAAGGCCTTCTTTGCCTCTATTAACTGTACTATTCGGTGTAGGAACAAATTTGCACGAAGTCTTCGGATATGATATATGATCTGAAGCTGTGTGTGTCGTTGCATCTGAATATACACTTTTCGAGTTTATTCTGATCTGATCGGACGGTTCGAGGTGATCTGAGACATTGTATGAATGTCTATTGTCCCTATTAGTAAAAAATGCAGGTTCAGTGTTGGTACAAAAATCTGCTGTTAACTCCAACTACTCTAGACTGGCTGTAAGCTATTTTCGAACAGCTGATTTGATGAATTAAAATAATTTGTATCACTATTTTTTTAGTTTGGGTTTTGTTCAGGCACAGTGTATATGCCCAAGTCATGCTGGCTCCTTTTAACCTTTATTATAACTCCTGTAAACTCAATAATTTGATTGACATATTTACCATAGTACCTTTAATCCTACACCTTTATTAAAAATACATTATAAAATATGAAAAGTTTTTAAATCTTTATCTTATGCATGGTAAAGCATTAAGTGGTGACCCGAACTGCAGCCGCTACAATTGGATTTTTTATTATTGATCCAGTTGAACTGTGCAACGTTGTGGAATATTTCATGGAATGTTTCAACAGATACTCATATTAACTCTATCATTGGATTAGTTTTTTGTTCTGTACCTATTCATGTGAAAAAATAATAAACTCCTGACTACAAACAAAGTTAGGCGCCTATACTAAAAAATACCACATCCCAATAATAACATGCTTATTGTAAACATGTATAGCAACTTTATTTAGCTTGCATGTTCTGTTCAATTGAGTATGAAAGGGAATATGGGGAATTTAAAAAGCACTATAAATTAAGCTGTTATTGAACGTAAAAATGTGAAATATTGAAAGCTACGCCAGCTAAAGATTAGACGAAAATGGTTTTTATACAGAAATGTACAGAAAGATTTTTGCATTTTTGTGTGGACCCTGTTCTAAAAAAAAATAAATGACTGTCCATTGAGTGACTGTAAGAATTCAACGGGATTTAAGTTTGAGGAAAAGAGTTTTCATTAATATTTCGTCACAAGTCAAATTAAAATAGTTGTTAATGAGTACCCCATACTATGTTCTAAAAACGGGTATTTAGGATTTCTTTATGTAACTGAATCTTGTAGATTCCTCTTGCTATTTCTATCAAAATAAAACTAAATTAAAAAATAACTTTGGTTCATTTGTTAATAGTTATTTGTAAAATTGTTATATCATAATATTTTTGCTCAGTTTGCGAATAAGCTGAAATTATGAAGTAATTTTATGTATTTAAAGTTTATTAAGTACATTATTACATTTTTTGTATTAATTTTATGTAATTTTAGTAATTTTATGTATTAAAGTTTATTAAGTACATTATTTAAAGTGATATAGTTTCTCCCACTTTAGTAGTTTTAATATATTTTTATTTATGCGTTTATTTTTTGGGAAATATACATTTAAATTCGTTTCTAAGGATTTTTTAATACCGAGAAAATAGTGGATGGCGTTCGCTTTATTGGATTTATCGTGACGTAATTTTCACTGTGACACAGAGGAATATAAGGATTCTAATGACCCTCTATTTGTCAAAATCTGTTTATCCGTTTAGCCTTTTTCGTAAAATAAGTTTTACTTTCATATATAGACCAATAAACATTTTGCGTAGTCGGGTAAAACTGTTAACTTCATTCGTAACGGTGTTTCACGATACTCTGAATTGAAACACGAGTTGTCCTGGAATAATCTGCATTCATCTCATATCCCAGAGGACGCTGTCACGTTAACACAAATGTCGGGGGCAGATCACAAGAACTCACGCATTCTTTGAATAATTCATCGGATTTACAGTATCGACTGATCTTCTAACTGACACTTAAGCCTCTTTGACTAGATTTTCTTTTGAATTTAACAAACTTATTCTGAATATTAAATTCCCGAAAAGATATTTAAACATACTTGAAAAGTCCAAGTACTTTGCCTTTATAATATATAAAATGTATTTTCTTTTTCAGTAGTAGATTAAAATTTGTAATACTGATAATGAGTGAATATTTACAGGAGTACATAGGTTTTAAACGATCTATAGCTCTTTCTCTAATCAGTTCTCATCTGCTCGCTTCGTCCCTGCTTGCTACTTCTATTCTCGTTTTGTCCCTACTAGTTCCGACCTTCCTTACTTCTCTTACGCTCGCCTATACCTGCTAGCTGTCTCCCGGCTTTCTTCTTCTCTATGTTCGCTTCGCTCCTTCCCGCTGCAAACCTCACAGCGCCGCTAAGTCGCTCAGCTCTTCCCACCCATTTCATCCTCGCTTTGCTTTATATACTCACACATGCCCTGTTCCGCCACCTGCTCATTCACCTCTGTTTGGTCCATACCTTGCTCGTTTCGATTTTCGCAGACTCGCATACACGTGTACATATAATTGATACCTGCATTAGTGCTCTTCTAAATATGAAGAATAGTAAGACCACTATCAAAATGTAATTAGTTAGGTTTTCTTTTACTTACACGCGATCTATCCTGTACCGTACGTTTTAAACACTAGCCTTACTTTATGAAAATGTAGACTTCCAAATCATCCGAATAAACATTTTGAAATATAAAGACATTTTAAAACTATTTGTGCCTGTGAATCTTATTTATATTTAATTATGACAGTAAGAGCTACAAATTAGTCATTACCAAATCAAATCTAATGTACCAGTGTGGCCAGTGTGAGATAATATTTCGAGACCATAAATTCCCTCAAAGAGATGTATTTTCTCTACATCTCTAATACGGCTGAATATTTACCTTTTTTTATCGTATGCGTGCTTACATTCATTGCTTTTATTATTTTTGCTTTTGTTATGTTACCAGTATTTTTTATGTTACTCCACTTAATTGAATGCATTCATTCACATTTCAGTATATTTCTGAGCATTGTTTTTACAGCAGTCTACTTTGTTCGACGTTAATATACTCGTAATCTAAAGTTATACAGAGAAAATATTTGTTCGTTTGTAACTATTAACATCATAAACTATTTATTTTGAAGCATACAATAAAGATGTGTTAAACATTGCCTGAATGAAATTTGTATTCATACCTCGCTTCAAAGGGTTTTGATTCAATGATAGAACATATTAAACTTTGTAAAAAAATAGGTTCTGTAAATTCATGAGGTAAATATTTACTGATCAATTAGTCGTCGGTTTTTATTTCAGCACAATACAATAAGAGGTTAAATGTTTAAACTTGGTTTATTGTATTAATTAATGTGTATTTAAAAAAAGAAAAAACTGTTTATGTATTTAACTTTAATTCAATTTCCATTCTCCGTTACTTTGTGAAGTTAATAATTTGTGTACTTTTGTCAAGTTTGAAGTGTTTGAGTTTACTGCATTAGATTAGGTTAAAGTTAAGAGTGTATGTTATGTACTTCAGGGTGTTATAATTTTTAGTAATGTATATTGGCAGCTATAAAGTGACTTCAATACTAAGACTGTTGGCATGTATTACGAATTGAAGGGACTCGGTTGGACGCAGGTTTTCCTTAATTCCGAGTGTAATAAAATTACTCATTCTTCATCCCAAACTGGTCCTAATCTTGGGATGTTTACAAATTGTGTCTTTATAATTAAATTTTGTATTTATATATCTATAATATGTATATACAATATTTTAAGAAGCAATAAATCAATTCAAAGGCCTAGGAGAAAAGTCGACGTCATATGTTAGGGTTCAATAGTTCGAACGCTGCCTTTGTCGTTGATTATTTCCGAGTAATTGCACTACTGTCTTCATAAATCTACCAGACATACACTTACAGTTAATTCAAAATAAAAAATATAAGTTCTATTTATACAACAAATAAAAAGCGTAATTAATATACAGAGTGTTCAAGAAGTCCTTGTAACCCCATTTATTATTTTTGTAACTGAAAATAAGTTAACAAAACTTTGTATGTATCTTGTGTTGCATAACAGGACACATGTTTTTACTTATCTGAACCTCTATGATTTTGGGGGGCTTGAGGGGGTTTAACAATTTCAAATATAAATGTAGGTCATGTACACTATTGAAACGCTTATTAAAAGAGAAAAAGAATGGCGCAAACTAGAGCTTAGTATCTTGCTTCGTTTCAAAGTAATGTACAATCAAAGTTCTGGAAAATTAGATTTTTTTCATGACATCAAATCAGGTTATTAGTTTGTTAATGTTAGATAAAAGTAAGTTGTAGGTTGAGGTAACACATATAAACTTTAAATTAATGTAGTATGGTATCGCTAATTTATCTGAGTTTCTACATGTACTAGAAAAACTAACTTTGGGGGGAAAATGTAAATGGAACCGGGCATACAATCCTTAACCTTTGCTCCTGACTTTCTCTACTGTTGCGTAACTGAGAAGCAAGACTTTTCATGTATTGGTAGGATAGCAATAACTCCCTTATTTTGTTCCTGATATTTGTTGTGATATCACTCAAATTTGCCTTTTTACAAATGAATCGTTCAAATGAAGATAAGGTTGAAACGATTTTTTTTACGAGTAAAAACCTAGATTGGTGTTATAATTAATGAAAATATTATTTTCCAGAACTTTGATTTTCCATGATTTTGAAACGAAGTAAGATATTAAGCTCTAGTTTGCGCGATTCTGTTTCTCTTTTAATAAATTTTTCAATTGTGAATTGCATGACCTACCTTTATATTTGAAATTGTTAACCCCCCTTTCCCCTAAGTCCCCCAAATTCATAGAGGGTCCAAAAATGTGCCCTGCAACACAAGATATATACACAGTTTTTTAAACTTATTTTCAGTAACAAAAATAATAAAGGGGTGTTACGTTTTTTGAAATGCACCTCAAACAAACTGGCTAAAATCGTAGTTTTTACTCACAGCTGATCGTGTGAGAAGCCTAAATAGGGAACAGATTAATTTGTACTAAACTTATTTTACGTTTTGTATGTATTCAACATTAAATCAACATTAAATCTGCGAGCGAAGACGCGTGTACTCCTGCTAGTCTTCACATAAATTTAGTTACTTTTGTGTTTGTGTGGTTAGGTCCGCTATTTGGTAGTTCCAGTTACCCTTGTTTTATGTTTTTCATTACCAAAGTATCCGACAAAGTTGATTTAGATCGTCTGTCAACCATTAATATTGTCTTTTTTACCTCACATTGTCTCTAGTGATTCATTAAGTTGTTCTTCTTGTCCAGTTTTATTTCTTCACCCTGAGTAAATGTCAGGTTCCCTTCCGTTTTAGCACTAAAGCTTATTCAACAATAAATTCTACTAATTTTGTCTTCTTCTTAGATGTGGGTTGTGTAAATTCTTTTAAATTCATAATATTTCTTTTTATAGATCTATGGCTGTGATTTCAAGTGGTTGTTTTCATTGACTTGGTACCTGCGTATCGTATTTAAAAAACGTTTTGTACAACTTTCAAAACTCTTATTGTGTATCCTCATAAGAATAAGTAGCTTTAAGCATTTGAACGAATGTACAATTAATGTATAAAATTTGTAATTTTTGTGCCCTTTATTTCATACTCTGGCCAATCGATTACGTACATAAAAAAAAACTCAGCAATATTGAAGCGGACTACAACAAAACAAACTAAATCAAAATTTGTTCATTTAAGAGCTACGGTGCCACAGACATACACATATACGCAGATGATACACACGTTAAACTTATAACACCCCTCTGTTTGCGTCAGTGGTTAAACAAAGTGTGTCTATTTGTTACGGTTTGCCGACAATATGCGTGTATTCTATCTGTGGAGTCAGTCAAGGTAAACAGTCTGGCGCAATAGTAAACTTAATTTTTTATTGATACATTATTTTGACCCTTACTTACTTGGTAAATAACCTTGGTATTCGTTACCCTTTAACACACATACTTGTACGATTAGAAGAATTTATTTAAATTACTATCTTTTTTCTTACCTAATAAACAAAAATAAATTGATAAAATAATAATTAATGTAGACGTACTTATATAACACTCTCAACTTTTTTAACAGTAAGTTATCCTAATGTAATTACAATTCTTCTTGAAAGCTGACTACGTTATTGAAATGTTATCAGAGAGTGTCGATACAGAATGTGAAAAATCGATTTCGGTTTTTGAGTTTTGAATTGCCGATTTTGGATTTCGACGGAGCAGATTGTAATAGAGTAAGTATGTGGTTAAGCGGTAGGCCTACAACATTTTAAAGATTTCGTTTATATATTGACCTCCCTAACATAACAAAAAACGAATGTCATGAACGTGTTTGCATTCAACGTGACTGACAACACACATTTAATCAAACGCGTTTCGAAGACAAAAACGTCATCCTCATTGATACATGAGATTCAACTAACAAATAGAACTGAGCTACATATTTCTTAGTTTCTAAAACATTTTGCTGGTATTATTAATCCTTCTCACTCGCCAAGCTCAAAGTTAATTAAATAATTCATTCATGCAGTTGTCTAAACTTAATGAATACAAACTAACCATTGACATACAATATACCATACAGAAATAATAGCTCTGTTTAAACTAATATTATTATAATATATCATAATTAAGTTTATTAGCAATTTGTGTGCTTGAATTTTTTCCGACAAAATTTACAAATATTGAAATAAAAAAAGGTTTTTATCGAAATGAATTATAGCCTATGTTACTCAGGGATAGTGTAGCTTTTTATTAGTAAAACTATTTTTTCAATAGGTTCCAGAATAGTGCCAGAGATTAGGGCCTACCACGTACAAACAAACAAACAAACAAACTTTACCACTTTATAATATTAGTATAGATATAGACTAAAACATCTAAGAATTAAATGTTGGCTAAGAATGTCTAAATTATTCATCTTCTTATTTATTCTAGTTTTTTTTTAGAATGCGTCTTCTATATGACATGAACGTCAATGCGAAATTTCAACCTTCTATCTATTGCCGTTCTAGAGATGTGTGACATATTTGGGTTTTATATATAGAAGATAAATTTCAATTGTATCAAATCTGAACATTGCTTATTCAGTAGGATTTAGCTTTAGACAATGTTTTCCTTTGAGCCAAATAGTATTTTGGGCAAAATCTCAGGTATGCATACAAAACCATCCCGCCTTCACCTCGATATAAACCCATATGAGCATTAAACAGATTAGCCTATTCCCTTCGTACATGTTTCTTTAGAAGCACTGTATTGTACACATACACCGAAGGAACCGATTCGCTTTGTAATTCTACTCACAGCTTCATATTACGGCTAGTACATTAGTGAACTCACTAACGTTATCTCTATTGCGTGACATGCGTAGAAATGTAAAGTGCGTCTTTTGTTACAAGCTGTATTTTACACTTTTATGAACATATTTAAGTTACAATTAATAAAGTAAGCATGGTGTCATTATGAGCACGTAGAACGATAACTAGTAAGCGCTAGTAAGTAAGTCATAGTGTTGTTTTCGGTTGGATAGTCCGGCCGATGCAACGGACCATAAAATACACTTACGGCATTTTAAAGATCATTGCTATGAAAGTTGAAAAAAAAAGCAATACAAATTTCTAAAATCATGAAAACGTTATCCAATATCTTGAATATTATATCATTTTTAAAATGTATTTTTTTAAAGATGTGTGGTTTTATGTGATGAATGTCTCCTATACTGAAAAAGATTTGGTGATTGTCTACTGTACTGAAAAGACAGTTGATTGTCTACATGCTGAAAATATATAATAGGGAGTTGTGAAAATAATGAGAAAATGTTGGCGGTTCTCTACAATACTGTTAAATTTCATATAGGCGATTGTCTACAATACTGAAGAATATAGGCGGTTGTCTATTGTATTGAACAAATATAGACGATTGTCTACTATGCTGAAAAATATAGGCAATTGTCTAATATACTAAAAAAATAGGTGCTTGTCTTTTTTACAGAAAAAATATATGCGATTGTCATCTTTGTAGAAAAAAAAAATAGGCGATTTTCTACGGTACTGAAACAATATGGGTGATTGTCTACTATACTGAAAAAATATAGGCGATTGTGTACTATTCTAAAAAAAATATAGGAGGTTTTCTACAATACTGAAAAAATATAGGCGATTGTCTACTATACTGAAAAAATATAGGAGATTGTGTACTATTCTAAGAAATATAGGTTTTCTACGATACTGTAAAAAATATATTCGATTGTCTACTATAATGAAAAAATATAGGCGATTGTCTACTATACTGAAAAAATATAGGTGATTGAGTACTATTCTATGAAATATAGGAGAATTCTACAATACTGAAAAAATATAGGCGATTGTCTACTATACTGAAAAAATATAAGCGATTGTGTACTATTCTAAGAAATATAGGAGGTTTTCTACAATACTGAAAAAATATAGGCGATTGTCTACTATACTGAAAAAATATAGGTGATTGAGTACTATTCTAAGAAATATGGCGATGCGGAATACTACCCCCCGGAAAACTACCCCCCCAGGTGAAACGTGACATCACGAAATCTGCCAACTAACCAATA
>JAGFPH010000047.1:812594-839187 GCA_018207615.1 Philaenus spumarius
GTCTACTATACTGAAAATATGTACTAGTATACTGAAAAATATAGGCGTTTGTCTACTAAACTGAAAAAATATAGGTGATTGTGTACTATTCTAAGAAATATAGGAGGTTTTCTACTATACTGAAAAAATATAGGTGATTGTCTAGTACACTGAAAAAATATAGGTGATTGAGTACTAAACTGAAAAAATATAGGCGATTGTCTACTATACTGAAAATATATAGGCATTAGCGTTTGCTTTAAGAATAAGGTTATACTTGTAGCAGATGCTAGACATCAACCGTTGCATAAGCCCGGCTGGGCTTGATGTATAAAAATTAAGGATATGCTTATAGCTAAATACAATTAAGTAAAAGCATACAGTTATCTAGCAGGAATAATGTTTTGCTTAGAGCAAGTCTGGCCGATACAACGGGAGATGACTCATAGCAGAAACGCAGGGAGGGATAACATATAATCTATGATTCAATGTTTTTCGATGAAGTGGAGATTCTATGATATATTTTTAAAACCTCCTGCTGATCCTCCTAATCTCTTCCTATTGATCCTCTTGGCATCTTCGGTAATATTGACGTGAATACACGATCACTAGTTGGCACAATGTATTATGAACTTCGGTTTGGAATTCAACAATCATCCTACTTTGCACGTCAATTGCCAAATAGGTCTAACATGTCTAAGTTATCACTTTTAAGACTTCTAATCGTTACTGTGTAAATATAAACTGTAATGATGTAAATGATGTTTAGGTTTGTTAAATTGTAAAAAGGCGAAAATAGAAAATGCTAGTTGTATATAGTGAAACTTGAATGTTTTGACAGAAATAATAACAATTATTGTTAGAACAAATTATTTAAAACAAATATCTGCATATTCAGACTGCTATCTGGTCCCATTCCCTTGGCCTACCGTCACTGATGATTTTCAGTATTGCTTTCAAATGTTGTATTAGTGTGGTGGTTGATTTGCGATGACAATCAATTAATTGTAAGATCAATCGTTTCACAAAGGATAAAAATAGTTGCACTTTGATTTAATGGGGCAGTATTTATCCACTAAAAATTATGTATATCAAGTTTTTTTTCCAATTTAATTTTTACTAAACTTTACTGTTTTAAAGAAAATGTTAATGAAAATAACCGTGTCCAATAATTTGACTAAATGACAGTAGCATCAAGTTTTGTTCTGAGTGAAAGAATTGTCGGAAGGACATTTACTTTCGGAAATAGCTTAGGTTTTTACTTGATTTAACAACTATAAGTTATTTGTTTCGTAATTACCTATAGAACAAAATGTTGAATTTATTGATTTAATAAATATTTTTAATATTCCGTAGTTTTTCAAGTCAAGGGTTATTGTAAAACTCTGACAACAACGTATTTTCAAAGCGACACGAAGGGGATTAGTTTAGTGAAACTTTAATGTTTTGACAGAAATAATAACAATTATTGTTAGAACAAATTATGTAAAACAAATATCTGCATATATTCAGACTGCTATCTGTCCCATTCCCTTGGCCTACCGTCACTGATGATTTTCAGTACTGCTTTCAAATGTTGTATTAGTGTGGTGTTTGATTTGCGATGACAATCAATTAATTAATTGTAAGAAACGTTTCGCAAAGGATAAAAATAATTACACGTTCATTTAAAAGGGCAGTATTTATCAACTAAAAATGACTCATATAAAGTGTTTTTTCCAATTTTATGTGTACTACATTTTACTGTTTCAAAGAAAATGTTTAGCTAGACTTTACTGAAAATAACCGTGTCGAATAATTTGACTGATAGAGTTTTCGGAAGGACATTTACTTTCGGAAATAGCTTAGGTTTTTACTTGATTTAACAACTAGAAGTTATTTGTTTCGTAATTAACTATTGAATAAAATGTCAAATTAATTGATTTAATAAATATCTTTAATATTCCACAGCTTTTCATGTCAAAGGTTTATTGTAAAAACAATGACAGCAACATATTTTCAAAGACACACGAAGGGATAATACTAGTGCTGTGAGATAAAGCAGTTGTTTGCAACGGATAAATTAGAAATGAGTTTCTCATTGAGTTAAAGTAGTCCGACTGTTTACTAGATACTTGAGACTTAAATTTGCCTTCTTCAGCAAACACTTTAATCCAATAGTGTAGCGATGGACTTTATTTAATTTGTTGTATTGACATACTTTCTTCGGAGTAAAAGTTCTTTTATAAGTAGAGCTGAATTATAGTTTGGATTTAGTTGACAGTTCTATAAGGATAACTAACATTAATTAAACAAATACGCAGAATGTTCTTTTATAACGCGCGCAGTTTTTTTTGTCTGTGTAGTTCTTCTCGTTTAGCTTTGTCGTGAAATATTGTTAACATCGAGAGTTAGAAATATAATATTATTTAATATACTGAATGTCAAGTTAAAAAAAAAAAAAACCATAACAGCGATGTAATTAAAATTATTCAAATGGTTAAAGATATGTTAAAGTACCTGACTGCTACCAAATGTAATATTACTGTACTGTGCTAGCTTAGAAGGAAAACACATTGTTTATACCTGTAAGAAGTATAAAACTATAAAAAGAATAAGAATACCTCTGATACCACTGCTTTACAAGATTTTGCTGCAGTACTCTCGGAAATAGAAAGGAAGGAACATTTCGGGGGTATATGTTGTGAAAATGGTAAAACAATATTTTGCTATTCCTAACAAAGCACTTATAATAATTTTTTTAGTACCAAACTTGAGCACACAATATTCATAGTAAAATTGTTATAACGATCCCTAAAGACATTGTAACAGCTTTATTTGTTCGGAGTGACAAAGGTTCAGGATTTAATTTAAAGTACCCAACTGGAAGTTGTCCCCTTTCATTTAGTACTATACCATTTATATTTACTAGTCTAGGCCACGTAACATGACCATTTCACTGACAATTTAGTTTAATTGATATTGTATGGATTTCAGTGAATGAGTTAAACTGTCGAAAACATTTCGTTGTATTTAAGCTGATATTGGATGTAACGTCAATCTAGATTATGCAGAACCGTATCGAACTGTATAGGTTTAACGGAGAGCATATCATAGCACTATGCAGGCTATATAATTAACGTGTATATAATTAATGTTGCAGTAGGCCAGTTCAGTGAAAATATTAAATACAACGTATTTCTGTCTGTTTATAATTCGAGAGTTTTTAATTTTGTGTGCTGTGTTATCTGTTGTAAATACGCTTAGTTTGTTGGTTTCTCTCTAAATTTGATCAAAATCAGTTTAATTCCAATTTTGAACAGTACTTGACTCTTATGTCATAAACAATTAAATTTTGTGTATATACCTACAATTAAAATGTTTAATGATATATTTTGAGACATGATATGTGCTAGTAAAATATTGAACTGTTTATGGGCATTATTGAGGAATCAAGTTAAATAGAGAGATTCTTTGAAAACATACCACTCGATTATTTTAAAAGACGGAAAGAGATATACAAAATCTAATATCGTGACAGTCATTTAGTGTCAAGAGGATTATTAACCCCTTTCTCCTCCTATCACCCCATCTCAATTTTTGTAAATTTACACATATGGCTTGTGCTACATCAAATCGCCCTTTAAAAGTAATGAATTTTTGTGGTAAGAAAATATAAACCCGTTAACGGATTCGTTCGTTAAGGTCAAAGATTTTGTTTTGTAAGTAATTTGTATAACTTTATATTATTTTAAAAACGCAAAGAGATATGCACAATCTTATCTTGGAACAGTTATTCACTGTCGAAGGAACATAATATATAATATATAATATTATATATATTTAGTTTCGGATATAATATTTAAATGGGAAAGATCGTACGTTTTAATCATAGGCCTACTTAAATCAACGGTTTTAAACCCAGATATTTTGAATACAGTTACATAGAAAACTATATTATTGTCCACTTAAACCTAAGTTTTCCTCGCCAATTTACATTGGTAAATTAATTCGTGCTCAATGCCAAAACTATTGCCATACACACGCTTTTGTGTGATTATCCATTGATGAATTGTTTGAAAACACTAATAATGTCATTAAAAAAGATCGTGTCAGGTTGAAGAAGTAATGATAAAAGACTTTTAAAGTTAATGAAATTACAGATAATTACAGTATTACTGATCGTACAGGGTTTGTTTAACGTTCTTTAACAGTGGTCACGTCATCGTAAACTTGCAAAATCATATTGCCAAATCCAAACTCTCTTTATTAATATCTAGATAATTTCAATGTAGAATTTTGTGGTTTTTTCTTAAAAGTAAACTATTGGTCTTTTATAAAAATTTTAAACCCACAAACTAAGAGCTATCATTTGGGAAAGTTTGCTAATGGCAAAAAGCAAACACTGCGTAAGTATCTATTATAGTTGTTAATTTTGCATCTCAGATGTTGATTTTTATGTCAGCTGTTCCTTTTAGAATATCTAGAGAAATAGTTTTTACAATTTTATATATTTTTTTGTAATACACATATTGCAACTTGCATATTGTTAGTTTTAGAATAAATAAATAATAAGAGGCTGGTTAAATGGCGGATGAGACAAGTTTTATTAATGTGCGAACAGTGATCAATCTGCAATAATTTAACGTGTGAATAGTTTGACTTGATTTGTTTTAGACGTCTTACAAATGTAATTTCTTTAGTTATTGTAGTACATAGATCTTGGCTTGATAAGTAAGAAGTTTTCAATTATCTCCTTGTTAGAGTCTAGCCTGGTAACGCGCCTATAGGGTAACCACTACCTTCCTCTGACTTGTGATTATCCTGTTGTCGTACCTACGCGGCTAACACGCCTTCCTTACTTCACAGATTGCTGTTCCTTCTTCTGCAGTTATCAGTGTGCTTTTGAATATCTTCATAGCATATTCTTCAAAACTTACAGATTTCTTCTTTACTCCAAAACTAAAATTTATATCGAATGAGAGATCATTAAAAAAAACTTTAAATGTGTATGCAATTTGTGTACATGATTTTAAAGTTCATATTTTAATACAAAATTAAGTTTTATTTCTAACCTAAATTTTCCAGAGAATAATTTGTTGAAACATTAAATAGATATGATATAGTCTTTTTGGAGTTATCATTTATTAATGATGGATTATATTATATAAGGATGTTTAATTTTATTATTACTCACATTATTATTTATTATTCAGACATTTGCCACCATTTGTTAATATAGGTTATAGTAGTAATATAGGTTATATTATAGGTTATTGTTTTTTTAAATAGGCCTGAATCTCTAGGTTTATGTTATTAGTTGTTAAGTCACTTGATAACGGGAGTTGTATTCCCAACATCGTGTGTTGATTTCAACACACAAATGTCCGAATAATTAATAATAACAAATATATGATATGATAGAAATGATGTACTATTTTTACGAAACAATACGCCATTTCGTAAGTTTTCACGTTTGCAAACATTTAAAAAAATGTAGAATTTTGGTGAATGAAACAGGCCATACATATAAATTTTGAAATTGTAATCTAGGTGGGATGGTAGACTATATTAAGTAAAGACCTCTAAAAGCTGAATGTTTCTTGTATTCAATCTTTTCTTGTGACTCTATTTAAAAGGCGGATACAAAACTGAATTTGACATCTTTAAAGATCCGTTTTTGTTTTAATATATGAAAAGCACAAAGGGAAAATAGATAAATTTAAATTTTAAAATGTATAATCAGTAAATAGTCATTGTCATGAAGGTATGAAACAATTACTGTATTCCAGAATTTAACTTAAGCGTTCTTATAAATGAAAAACTTTAACTAAAATAAACTAAAGTGGATATATTTTCATTACTATTTTGTGGAAGTTTTTCTCATTTGTTTTCTTGGGTTTTAAATATTCTTATGGATTATCTAATTCAATAAATATTGAGTGAACAATGGCAATTGGTCAAATTTCATTATGGGAGAGGGAGGGGCATTTATTCAAATTACTTCAGCCATTGGGGGGAAATCGATTTAGGCACACATTTGGGCAAAACAAGTGATCATATGAGGGTTCCGTGTCACATGTATATTGTGAATCATACATAAATATTTACTCACATATTCTCTTCTTTCTGAATTGCGTCAACGGTGTTACTGCAGTTCGAGTTGACAAATGCTTCTTCTAGACTTGAAGCTGTCTTCTGCCTGTTGACATTTTTTCCATAAGTTTTGGCTGTTTATGGATTATTTACTTTAGAACTGATAAATGCTTCTTCTAGACTTGAAGCTGTGTTCTGCCTGTTGACATTTTTTCCATAAGTTTTGGCTGTTTATGGATTATTTAGTTTTGATCTGACAAATGCTTCTTCTAGACTTGAAGCTGTCTTCTGTCCGTTGACATTCCTTCCATAAGTTTTAGCTGTTTATGGATTATTTAGTTTTGAACTGACAAATACTCCTTCTAGACTTGAAGCTGTCTTCTGTCTGTTGACATTCCTTCCATAAGTTTTGGCTGTTTATGGATTACTTAGTGTTGCACTGACAAATACTTCTTCTATACTTGCAGCTGTCTTTTGTCTTCATTTCTTCTATAAGTTTTGGCTGTTTATGGATTATTTAGTTTTGAATTGACAAGTGCTTATTCTAGACTTGAAACTGTCTTCTGTTTGTTGACATTTCTTCCATAAGTTTCGGCAGTTTATGGATTGTTAGTTTTGTGCTAGAGCCACGTTTTTGACTGTTTTACCCTATTCCCCTCCGAAATGAGGTTAATCATACGACCATATTTTAATTACAACCCTTAACTTCAGTTGAAGCAATAAACATTCGAGAAACAATGAACAATTTAAACTGGTGCTAGATGATTAATTACCATTTAGCAAGCTCGAAAGCTCCCCGGGGAGCACCTATACCGAAGTATGGCGGCGGTCATCGCTACCCCCCATAATTTTGAATTTCAAAGAAGAAAAACCGAAAAGTATGCCAAAAATATCTACCCCGCCCCAACCCAGGGATGATTGCTGCAGGTCAATCGATAAAAAAGAACACGACACAAAAAATTTGGAAAAAAACTGCTGGTGTCGTGTTCTTTTGGGAGGGAAGAGAAGTTAAGATGGATAGATAGAGAAAAAAAAGAAAAAATAGGGATAGGAAACAGAAAAGGAAATACTGTAAAAACATAGCACACCTGAAACACAAAAAGAAAGAACATTAAGATTACATTTCAATTATATTTAATTGATTTCAATTTTTACTTGTCAATATAGAACACCATAATATCAAAACAGTGGCACAATCTTAAATAAACAACGTTTATATTGTATTTCAAAGGTAATTAAATTTTGTTACTCTATTATAACTAATGCACAAATAAAACAAGACTCTAGATCGAGTATATATCAGTCTAGGACTGAAATCACAATAACTAAAACATTGCCTTAAGAGGAGAATGCACATTGAAGTACACTAAAAATTAATATCTGTATATATTTACCTTCATCTAATACTATTAATAAGTCGAGGTATAATATAGTGTACTTAATTTGAAAACTATAAATCCTTTTCGGACATGCTATACATAAAGTTAAGAGCACCGTTGATTCAAAAAAGGACTGATAATCAAGTTATGCATGGCAGCCCATAAAATATGCAGTGTTGGAATTACAGAGACTAAGTCAACTATTAACATGGGTTCCGCAGTTGTTTTGATTCACTATGCCACGAACGTTTACACATGGGCTTCATCAGAAGATAAAACTTTGATCATATGATCAGTAACATAAAAAAGCTTATAAAAAATTGAGGCTAACTTAATATGATGTATATATTTATTAACTTTACCTGAGCCTGGAGCAGTATCACAAAGCAATTAAAGAAATGTTTCCTGAAAACAAATATATTATATTGTTAAGTTTTTTAAGTAAGCAAATAAAATACATTCAAGATCAAACTACAGTGTAGCTGAAAAGTCATTTGATAATTTTATATTTTAACTGCTCAAGCATTTCATGATTTACTCTGTTTACTTAAAATTATGTTTTGTATAGCAATTATGCAACAAGATATGAGATTTTAAATCGGAGGCGAATTGGGGAAAGTTTGTCCCCAAATATAAAAAAATGCCTGAGAAACATTAGTTAGGCAGACGGTAAACAACCTGGAAAATTGACAAAAAGCAGATCCAAGGAACGTGTAGAATATAATAAGTCATGTTTCAACAAAGTCCATAAAAAATGATAAGAGAATTAAGAAGGCAAAGTCGGATGTTAAGATATACAATCCGCAGTTTTAAGAAAACTCGTTAATCTGAATGTTTGTGTAATGTACATCTTTTTAATGTTGTTATTGTTTTAATGTTTGACGACCTCAAATGAGTGAAAGGCTGATGATGGGACATAAACCCCGAAACGAGTATGGAAAAATTAGAAGTCACAGACGGTGAAGTACTTTATAACTTATTTATCATATCGTTCACTGGGATACTTAAACTAGATTTAAAATATGTTTCATCACCATATAATAAAATGCATTAAAATGTTCACATTTAACAACATAAAACATACAACACGTAACAAAAACTCCATAATGTATCCGTTCCTGGGAATGATGAACAGAACCGTTGTTTAAATAAAACAGTTGTTAATGTGCTAATGTTTGTAAATCATTTCAATTATCACTACTTTGCTGCAGAAGGACTAGATGTTTTGTTCTGTATTGCGAAAATATAGAGTTTAAACTCAAGTTATTATGTATCTGCTCTGCAACACCACCACAAATAGGAGATATTTCGATATGTTAGACAAATTTTTATAAACCTGCAGCTTCCGAGTAGAGAGATCACACAATTTTTATCTAACCAGGATGGAGTGCTCTCGCTAATTGCACTACCTGTAACATTTCTTTACAAGCATTTTCCAGAAAAATAGAGTGGACGCAGTGACCCTTAACTCGAAGCTCAGATTTTTGCCTGAATAAAAAAAAAGAAAAGATCTAAAACTTTTGAAAAACTAAAAGGAACGGTCTGAGATGGTTTTCAAAATATACCAATGCCCTCATCAGTACATATGTTAAAAACTCACCTGAACGATTAAGGAAATGTTTCGATAGTAAAAGTGCATACGTTTTAAGTTTATTGGTTATAAATGTGAGTGTACGTAATAAATACAAAAGTTTTACTTTTCTTGTGTGTAAAGTTCATGAAGTCATATTTGAAGGCAATTAATTAATTCATATTATTATTATTATTTTTTTTTGCTTAATCACAATAAAGAAATTATGCATATTAGATATGCCATACTTACAGTTTAAAATTATACAAGCAAGACAAGATGCAAAATAAAGGATGACATAACTACGTAATAATATTTTGAAAATATATAAATATAAAACCAATTAACAAAAACGCTTTTTTAAGTAATGGATTATAACAAATTCTTAATCATAACATTTTAGATAAAACTAATCGATCCAAATTAGCTCAAGGAGATGGCCAACTTTCTAGAGGACTCAATTAAAATCATGCTTAGAAATCCTTCCAATGTGTAAAAACATTCACACCACAGATCTAAGGCAGTTTTTACATTAATTGTATTTTTGTTAAATACGCTATCCACGTTTATTTAAACAATGCATCTGCACGAAAAGGATATTTTAAGCTTGTGCAAAGAGTTGGCAGTTTTTCTGGTGTTTTATTTTGTATGTCCGTAATTACTTGTGTATATTTAATTTTAAAAGTCAAATCTCTAAAATTTTGAGAGTTAATTAATGCTACTACTACATAAGACACTTTAATCATATGGTCAAAAGATTGTGAGAAAGTGATTTCCACCAAATTCTAAAATAAAATTTACTCTCCCTTTTTCGTGGGGTGGATTGTATAAAATTGTGTTAATTACTTTTCAGGTAAAAATTCAAAGTGAAAGCCCACCTTTATGAGATATAATTAAATTTTATTGAAAATCATGCTTACCTGCAGTATATATAATAAGGTCCTTGTAGGGGTCATCACGGTGTGAAGATGTGTCACGGAAATTTAGAAAGGACCTTACCCTAAGTGAACAACACAAACAATAATATTAAAACTCAGATGTTCCTCTAAAAAGACTGAGTTATTAAATTAAAATTAATAACTCACAATCAGTGTACAATATAGGTTTTTTACAGATGAAGAATTTTGTTATTGGGCGAATACCTCTTCCCCGTTTTCCTGCAAATTGTGTAAACTCTTCGTAATAAAAACTACTCGACCGATTTGGATACAAATTATAAGGCACAATTTACATGGTTTGAAGGGTGCACTTATTCAATTTCATGTTTATATATCTTTATCTACAAAAGTTATTCAAGTTTTTGAAAAATGTCTGCATGTGCCATGCTCACGTACATCTTAATATATATAAAAAAAAAATGCGCTCATAGTTAAGCTTACACGGTAACAAACAGTTTTGCTATCGACAGCTAAGTGACTGAACGTTGATGTTGTATGCAAGTAAGAATTAGTTAAAAAAAACCTATAAAAATAATTCAAAATTTTACAAAACAAATTTAAAAAAGTGGGATAAATATTCTGTACGACCACATCGTTAGCTCTAGGTAATGTTAAAATATCGTTTTATTAATAAACTAAATTTATATTAATTTTTGTTTTGTTTGGTTTTAAAGGCGAAAAACCTAGGTGTTTATCATCGCCTGGATAACGAGGAGCATTTGCAAAATGCTCATACAATCAAACACAGCTATAAAATTAAACTTTTAATTTACACACACTACAGACAGTATACGATAAACTAACAACGATAACAACAATAATTACACAATAACAACTTGTTACAGGGGTGTAAAGGAGGCCCTGTTACATAACAATGAATAAAACTCTAATTAAAATGACAAGTAATAAATCTAAACATGGTAATTAAATTACATACATGTATGTTGTTTTAAATTTTTCTAATTAAATAGTTCTATTGAAACAGTTTAGTTCAAGCCCGTGTGGCTTCGTCTTTTTATGCTCCAGGCATCCCTAGTTTGTAGAGTAGAGTGAGTCTGCTTTAAAACATTCTCATTTGGACTTATTTTTTATTTTATTAAATATTTCATATCACGTTAAGTTTTATTTTACGTGAAAATAGCCTTACAAGTCTGTACTTTAATTTCAGATTTCTGATCAGTCCGGTTTCAATGAAGTGTACTAAACTAGTGAATTTTTCGTATTTTAAATGTAGTAGACAATTACCAGCAAATTATATTTTCAGTTTTTTGTCGGTAACTTGGTTATCCTTTAACAAACTGAAACGACTAAAACCCCATTTTGTCCGTCGTTAAAAAAAGAAAAATATTTGATATCTTGCAAATTTTTCGTAAAGTTAACAGTTTTCGATTTATTCCACGTTACAAATTTGTAACGGCCACCATTTTGAAAATTATAAAAATACATTCTTTGTGATTGGTATATTTGTAAATCGTAACATACAAAATGCTTGTACCAAATTTGAACTCAATATCTACAAGAAGGATAAGATATATTTCTGGAGTTACAGTGAGGTTGAATTGCGACAAATTCAGGGTCTTATTGTGACTAAACTACCGAATTTAAAAAAAAAAACTACTGAAAATGTTTAATTTATTTCAATGAATACAATTCAATCCTGTATAGCCCACTAAAGTTTTTTTTTACAACCTGTAAATAATAAATAAAAATAGTGCTTTATTATAATAAAATATATAAATCATGCTTCTTCTTACTACACCATTTACAGCAATGATCTTTACATAGATCGTCTGCTGGGTCACCAGCTACATGAACATAATCATCCTCTTAATGCATTCATTACAGAAAAACAATAATAAAAACCTATACATGGTGTATCAGAGCGGGTGGCCGGCTTGTATAGTATTGAAACGAGTATACATTTTAGTTAAATATGAAAAATGTTGATATGTAAGATGACCCACATTGCAATTTGAAAATTTTGAGATATTGACTTTTTAAACTTCTAAAAGTTGTAAATTTTAAAACCTGCTAAAAATGTGAGAAAACCTACCAAAATTATGTATTGTTTGAAAGGTCACATCTTTGTCAATGTACTTTAAAAATTGTAGTTGTTAAAAAACATTTTTATGTCAGATGTAAAAAGATATGTAAACTTAAGTTTTTATGATGTTTCGGGCCACCCTGTATTGACGGTGCAAGATAAATAAAAAAAATTGTTTTAATGATCAGTGTACCGAGACCTTTAAAATGAGGTACAACACGACCTACCTTTACATTATAATATTTCCCAAAAACCAACCCCACCCCCAAAAATACCCCTTTGGGGCATTTTAGAGGGTTGAAAATATTTTCCCTGAATTCCTTGAGGTCGAAATAGGGATTATCAGTTTAAACTAAATGTCTAAGTATTCTCGTTTCAATGCTATACAAGCCGGCCACCCGCTCTGATACACCCTGTATAATTGAACAATAACATAATGTCATCATCTTAATGCATTTATTACATAAACAAATAATAAAAAACCTATATAATTGAAACACTAACATAATCCAATCATCTTATTGCATGCATTACCGAATAACAACCAATAAAAAAAATACCAGAATATATCATTTAAATTAACATAATACGTAATATTTCTAACTACAATTATTTACAAATATTAGTTCGAACAACTGAAAAGAAAGAAAATCGACATAACATCCCCATACACATCACCACATGCATACATACCTATATGCATATACATTACTTACATATAAATACATAGGTACCACGGATAACCTGCATACTATAATGTTATTAATTTAAAGCAGTTAAATTTTCAATAATTAAATTCCCTTACCCATCTACATTTCCATGCGTCTTTTAAATATTTTCCAAGCCTATGCCAATCCCGCCTATTCAAATAACCTTCAAATTCATTCCTATCTAGTTCCTTCTTTGAAAAGCATAATAATCTGATATATGCTAAAATAGGACATCTCGCAACGAAATGAAAAACGTTTTCATTTTCTTGTAAATTGCAAAGAGAACATAAATATACGTCTGATTCATCCAAGGCTTATAGTTCAAATCAATCGCCTCCATTCTAGCTTTGAACACCCAGCTTTTGGTATTTAATTCTAAGTCGATACTATCCCTAATATAAGATTTGTCTTGAAGTTCGAGATTTAACTTCGTATCACCGTATTGCTGGTGGTACTGTGTCCTTCTTGCTGCCAAAACAAACGATTCCCTTGCATCTCTTCTTATCGACTCCAAAATAAACAACAGCTAATTACTATCTAACCCCTGCCACTGATTTTATCCTAATATCAATGTTGTACTTTCGACATAGTGATTTCATATTCTTAAACCAAAAAATATTCTTATCTATCACTTGCCTGGCAAGTATATTTGGCAGTCGGTTTGGTGGCAATCGTAAAACTCGCATTACGTAATTGAAATGTATGCCAAGTGTGTAAACGTAGGCTACTCTTTTTCCAGTCCCGTTTCCAAGTATAATGCATAATTAGGAACATTATTTGGCAAATGAAAAATTCTTTTTACAAATAGACGCAAAACCCCTTCAAGTTTATTACTCTCGCAATATCCCCAAATCTGACAACCGTAACACACTACTGCTCGTATAATAAATAGACTTGAAACATGAAAACTTAACACTCAGAGGTACTTTTGACAGCCTGTACATATAAATAGAAGTTTAGTTGATATAGTATTAGGACTTATCTTGACATAATACAAATTACTTAGAGGTAATAAGTCAAATGTAATAAGTTGATGCATTCTGTGAGGTAAGATTTTAACTAACTTTTTAATGCAAAACGCACCAACTCATTTTTCATCATTGCCTGAAATTGATTTTGTTTCAACTAAACAAAGGCCCCAAGATTTGAAGTGGTGACCTGGAGTTTTTCGGTAAATATGTTATAAATATCAGAAGTTTAAAAAAACTGTAATCCTACAGCAATAAGCTTTTTTTAGGGAAACATTCGGGCAATAAGTACTCTGAGATGAATTTTGTAAGTTAGAATTTAGTTTTTATTTATCTTACTAAGATGGTTTTGACACTCTTACCAGATTCGGAGCCTCTATTTACATACATTTTCCCCTAAGCCATTAAATACAATTTTGGTCAACTGTTTTCAGTCAACAGACCAGCTTAGAGGGTAGGTCCATTACCGGTAGACTTTTAAAAATGACTACGCATGTGATGTAGCACAGTACCCTAAACTGTTCTGTAAAATGTACCCTCCACCTTATACAAAAATAATAATAGATGGATTAGTAATATGAATTATGGATTCACATTGACAGTGAACGTGCTATATTGATTGCTTACAAAGAATACGCTGATACCAGGGATTAGGAAGACAAAGAAGGGAAACTAGCTTGATGCTGAAAGTTGTGAGTCAGTCTGCTCCAGACCATGAGGGGGGGGGGGGGCGCTCTTGCATTCACCTTTGACCATAAATTAGTTGCAAGTTTAGGAGCAATGTTTTTAAATAAAGAAATAAAGTTATAAATCGTTTCGTCTGCCTTATTCAAAGGAGGAGATGTTCTCCATCCCGACAACATAAGGAAGCTCGCACCATCCTTTATAAAACTACTCTTTTAATTGCTTTGAAATCAGATACTCCAAACTAAAGCCTAAATTATTCTACACACGCTTACCTCACTGAGTTGTTAGAAACACTCTCAAATTCACCACTCTAGCTCTAAATGAACAGATTTTGTATTTTATGAGCCTGATTTGTACAACAGAACTTTATCGTTCCCACAAGACATTCCAACAAAAATGTAACACTTCTCACAACCAAATTACAAGACCAACTAATTTGTAGGAAATAAATTCTCAAGTGAATCTTTGAAATGGGAATTGATAAGTGCATATTATTGTTTACTTACAAAGTTAAAGTATATCACGGAAAGCTGGAATAGAACACTAGTGTTTCACAATATCAAACAAAAACTACAGACACCATGATGGTTCAAATGTTGATGTAACAAACACTAATACACCTCAAAATGTGCGTACTTCAGTCCAAACAAGGACCACCATAGATAGCTATCCACTTAAAAAAGGCACTTCTGTTTCTGCAGCCTAATCATTACTCATAAAACTTTTATTTTGTAAATAATTAATTACCATGGTTGTCCTTTGCTTCTTCCTCGCCACGGGTACAGCAACAGCAAAGATTTGCAATTACTGAAATATGAAAGCATAATAATATATTATCATTTATAAGTACAATACAAATTTTACAATGGGAATAGATTAAGAGTAACAAATAAAATAATTAATAAATAAAATGAAATCTACACGAAATGGATGTCGTTAAAAATAACTATAATTAAAATGAATACTAGTATGAAAAAAGTGGACCAATTCGTGCAGAATCATTTCTTTAAATCCTGATGAAAATGACAACCAGTAATAATTCAATATTCACTTAATACTGGCTATCATTTTCATAACCACCTATATATTAAGTCCTTGTTATTTATGAACCATCTTTCTCTGTCCAATTAATTACTTTTCAGATAGCTCGTTCGTTGCTTTTACACAAGCATCAACTCAAACTCTGCTCTGCTAAAATATGAAATAAAAATATTTTCCTCAGGCAGCTAGGAGCTCTTCAAAAACTAACTTCATTTATAACCAACAGTATCATAACTACAAGTAACACCAAGGTAATCTGTGTAGTTAAAGTACCGGTATTTGAAACTTAAGCATCTGTGATGGGACAGAGTGACTTGCTCCTCATATCTATCAGTTATCAAAACAAAAGCTACTTAGCTACCTTGTAGTTCTATCAATTTACTAAAAAGTGAAAATAATAAGTGTTAGATGATTTTGCTAAAACCCTCAGGCATTACTTTCCCCTACCAATCAAAATCTTGTTCACTGATTTACAATAACAGAAAATACTGTAGCCTACGTGTCAGATCAGTGGGTAAGGTAATAATGTAGCTAACTGACATGGATTGATAAAAAAGTAAAAGATGACTCAAAAATTATTTTATAATATGTAAATGATAGTTGTACCAAAAAACTCTAAAAATACTATATCATCAAACTCCTTAACCATACAGTTTTGAGACATGTACTGCTTACTAATAGGATTATGAAAAATCTTCTTAATAATTCTCAATATTAGTGGATTTTTTCTCACATTAGGGTATTAGGAAATCGAGTTCAAAAAGTGATCATAAACCAGAAATATACGTGATACCACTATAGCAAATTTTGTTACTAAAGTACAATACAAATAACACAAATCATAATGATAAAAACCTTTATACATCATAAAAATTAGTTACAAAATAAAGAAATATAATAATAATAATAATAATTTTACTGTCGGAACATTTTATACAAATGTATGCAAGTGTCATCACTGTCAAGTTAACAAAATTTAAACATTGACCTACCATGGTATGACCATAAGAACTAAAACTAAATATTAAATAGGGAGTTATATTCAATTACACTTATTAAACACATACATTGATAAAAACAATATTGTACAGGGTGATTCCGAAGTATGCGGCAATCTCTCGGAAACTAAACATAAAAAAGTTCACATAAATGTAGGCCCGAATACCCGAAGTTTTCCAGATATCCGCTATTTTGTTTTTTGTACAAAATAATTCCTATCTAGAGAAATGTTTGACTGATTGAGTTCAAATATGGCATGACGTTTAACCTAACAATCTAACCTATCTCAAGAAAAATTCGCGTGAAATCCAATCACGCGTTTCAAAATCGCGGCTGTTTGAAAATTTCAAACCTAAATTACTCAAAAACCGTAAATTTTAACAAAAAATGTCAAGACACGTTTTTTGTAGCTCTTTTGATTACCCATCGGATGGTCTTACAGTAAAAACAATTGGATGACAGATAGTAAGTTAAGTTAGGTGTAATAATTGGTTTGTTCAACCAGGCATCCTATACAAACACATTATTGCAGTCATTGAAGCGAAAAATAGGGTCTTACCTCCGAATTTTTTTACTGAGAACCGATTTGCATGAAATTTTGGAATTAGGCTCATCTTACCCTTAACTTCAAAAGTGAAAATGATCTGAGCTCCGCCTATTATTTTTAAGAGGTGTAAACAACCCCTTAATGGAAAAATTGACATTGATCCATTTTATCGCTAGAAAACGTGTTTAATATTAAGGGGTGAAATTGTAAAGTGTTTTCTGACATAATTACCTCATATTAAAATCATTTTCAACCCCTTGAAAACCTTTGCAAACAACCCCTAAATTGAAAAAATCACAAAAAATTACTTTGGTATGACATAAAAAGATTTAAGTATAGAGTAAATAATATTTTATGTTCTCTATCTTAATTATCGAATTTTTAACCCCCTTTCGACCCTTAAAAACAACCCCTTGATAAAAAATTGTTTAAATTGTTGTTTTGGTTTTTTTTTCTTTTGATGAAATGAAAAGGATTTAAATGTTATTCCTCATTCTCGAAAATGGTTATCATATTCTCAAACTTTTCAACCCTAAAAACTATCCCTAAGTTAAAACAGTAAATATATATGATTACACATTTAAAAATAATTTAATTATAGAGTAAGAAATCACCATTTATTGAATAAAATGTAAACTTACAAGTTGTCTAAAACTGTACCAGATTGAATTAGTAATACATTAAAAAAAATACTGCAACAAGAGCATGACAATGCATAAAAAAACATAAAAAACCCATAGTCATAATTTTCATTCAATTTTATAAAATTACCTGATATAAGATGCAGATTGGATCAACTGCTGCTATTATGCTCTTTGAAAAGTACGCACGTCAATTACTTGTAGATTATATTTTCATTAGATTTTAAAATAATACAATTTTATGGCACAATTTTAATAAAATCTAATTAAAAAAAAAAACAGTTTTTTCATGTACTTACATTTTTTTATCAAACAAAATGTGTTGAAATTGGGCGTCTAGTTAAAATATTACATTAAACACGTTCTCATTCCTTTGCAGGCGGAAATATACTGGTCACATTGTATAGCATATATATTTAAGAAATTCGAAACGAATAAACGGAGCACGCACAGCTGATCAACTGGCTTTTTCGTGGTTGGCCCCTCCGAGCAATACACATACTTACCTTCACTCAAATGTGTTATGTATACATATATGAACGTTGGTATGTATTCATGCCTACGTTTCCATAATATATGTGCCATAATATGTATGTATATACATAAGACAATAGTTTTGGTTCTCTATTACTGTGTACTTTCACTTTGCTCCAAATATTCACACTCCGAAATTTTCAGTTTACTAAGTAGAAAAAAATACGACTAGTTTTTGGACCATAACTCCTTCAATTTTGATGCTATCACAACTTATAAAAAGCCATTTTAAAGGTAATTAAAAGAGCTACAACTTTTTTCATTACAATATATAGTAAAAAATCTTTTATTTTAAAACGGTGAAGGGTCAAAGGGCTCAAGAGAGACTGTGATTGCGCTGCCGCGCGCTCTTTAAACAATCATATCTCCGTAAATTTTTGTGTGACAGAAAAACAAAAAAAAAACAAATTTTTTGTTAGAAAAAACCTTTATTTTTTATCATTATACTTTTGTACGTATCTTTCATCATTTTTGAGATATTCTAAAAAAATGTGGTTTTTTTAAAATTCAAAAAAATTGTTTTTCTTAAAATCGTGATTTTTTTTGACAAATATGTGTCCTAAAGCAGCCAAACTGCTAGAATCCATCAAACTCTTTATATTAAAGTTAATTCTAGACGGAATACGATTAATTTTAATTTTGATGGAAATGGCACTTATGAAACCCATTGATTTAAAAGAAAAAACATTAGATGTTCCTCTTATTTGCAATACAGCTCACTCATTTTACGTGCAAAAGACTTTTAACAGTGCTCATTTTAAAGCTTATTTCAAGCACTACAAAACCCTATTTCATTAGAATGCATAAAAGGTATCTGCTCGCCGCTAGATGGCATTGAACACATCGATTAAATTTCAGACAAAATAAAAAACGGCTTTGATCTTTAATATCTCGCTTAATATTGCACTTAGAACACTTTATAAAAACCGATTTGTTCAGTTTTTTACCTGCTACAATTTTGTTCATTATAAAATTTTCGTTAAATGCATATTTTTGGAGATATTTGCTAAAAACCTATGAAAAACGTAAAAAAATTACGAATTTTCAATTGCCAATAACTTGAAAAGTATTGGGTTTTTTGAAAAACTTTATAGAAGATTTTTTGCTTAAAATTAGGCCTTCTATCGATATCTGAGGTTATTTTGAAAAACAAAATTTACACCACCGAGAAGGGGTGGCAACCACCCCCAGGGTGGGTGCGGAGTTCAGATCATTTTCACTTTTGAAGTTAAGGGTAACATGAGCCTAATTCCAAAATTTCATGCAAATCGGTTCACAGTAAAAAAATTCGGAGCAATAACGCTTCAATGACTGCACTACATTAAACACAAAATATTGTAAATACATTATGCTGTTACTATTTTTAATTATTAGATGTAGGACTTAACATTTTATCATTACCCGATATTAGGATAATAGCTAAGTTAAAGTTAGTTGTAACAATTATTGTTAGTCGCCATTCCGAATATTGATTACTAATTATTAGATTTAGGACTTGCCGTCTTCAATATTCCTCTATCGTCGGTAAACGACGGCAGTTTCGGCTATTCAGCCATTTTCAAGTTTATCATGTCTCCATTCGTCACTTACACAAACACTTACACATAACTAACACAACGATTGATGATGATATATTGATGGTTATATTGTCTGATAATGGGTTAATAAGCCCGAAACGCGTCACAATTTACAAAAGTGAGGTCACTTGACGAAAAAAACGATAAGGTAAGAAACTTTAGTTCAATACCATTAGTGACCTGGATACCAATAAAATGTATTCACTAATATTCTTGTTTTGTTGGTTTTATTTTATTTTTATTATCTATTAAGGCAGGCCTATTTATAGTGTGTAAAATGAAAATTTAGAAGACTCGGCTTGCGACCAGTTATTTTGTATCTGAGACATTATTAGCAAACAGTATGAAGAAAACTATACTTAAATATTTGAAAGGTAAATTGTTCTTGTAGTAAGGCCGTACAATCCTAATCATTTAAAATTTATAAATAAAAAACATCGCAGCCAATAGTATTGAATATTTCATTGGCTATTGTAATATAATCTCTACGTTATATACATCATTAACTTACAATTACGGATTCGTCTGAATATTCCCATCCTTTCAAGGTTTAAGGAAAATAGTAAATGAAATAAAAAAGCAATTGTCATAGAAACAATAGGTAAGAATTAAAGTAATTGTTGAACTGAATGAAGATAATAAATCAAACACTGGTTTAGATTTTGTTTACTACTTTATATAACTACTCTAAGGCATAAGGCTAATTATGCATAATAATAAGGCTGATTATGTTACTAATACTTTTATAATATTGATAATTAACAAGTATATCGAACAAAAGTATTCTCTTTAATGTAACTAACTTAATTAATATGTATTACAACGTCACTTGTTTTATTCCAACAATACTTAATTTAAAACATAATTATGTTATTACAATGAGGTTACAAATACATAATTAAGTAAAGGCACTTACTTTGCTTAATAAGTGAGAACTTATTACATGTTTCTAATAACTCAAATTTGGTTTAGTCGTAGTATTTGCATTTATTTATTGTTGCCGAAACCTGACCTAGTTTATTATTCTTGCGATATTTTATTTTCATACGCCTTTGGTTTGGTATGATATGATATGTGTTTAAATTCCATTAAACTTTTTAACAGTATTAATTTGACGTCTCAACCATACAAGTTTCTATAATTCTTTGCAATATTCCTTCTTATAACTGTTCCAACTTGAATCTAAAAAGTAGCAGGTAATATAAACTTTCGATGAGAATTATAAGTGACCATTTTTTTTTTAATGTATTATTCTAGAACAATCCTATAATTTTTAAAGGAGCAAAACAATGTATTGCAAAACACCAATTCACAAGGATGCGTTTCAATTAAGTAAATTGTTGGCTGTTGACGGTTTGACTTCAGGCATTGATACTGGGTTTTTGATGCTATCCAGTTTAGTGTTACCTGTTAGAACCAGTAACAATATCTCTTATAATATGGTGTTAGTAGCAATATTCAATTATTCATTACCTAACTTTTGCTAAACAAGTTACACATCATGTTGTTATTGTATAAAAAGTTGGTCTTATTGTAAATACTTTTGTTGTAGAAACGTATTAAAACAATAGAATTAAATAATAGCAAAGATCATACAGAAAAGATTCGTGGAAAGCGTATCCTAGTTCCGTTGTTATTTTGTAAAATATAAAAGTAAGACCGTATCCATTAGTAACGGTCGATTTGTAGTAGTCGTAATTTGGCATTGTCAAGATGTCGGTGAAAGTCGACAACAATGGGATGGCTTTCACCACGTCTGACATTTTTAGAGAACACGTTTCGGATACTCTGGTTGTAATTCATTTCATATTTTGACGGACACGATGGAGCGGTTCCAAAAGTTGACGTACTTTCTTTCGCAGGGCAAAATGATTCGTAAAACTGTTTTAGTTTCACATGTATGATGTTTTGTGCGAATTAATGTTAGTTGCACAAATTGTTTTTGTCATGCTCTTTTTGTGAAAATGTAGAACCGAACCCTCTTGCCTTTGAGTTTAAACGATCTGCCTCTAAGCAATATTTTCGTATTAAAACTATTTTATCTAATAAGCGGAAATTGTTTATGCTTTGAAAATAGTTGTAGAAATAGTCTTAGGAATAGAAATAACCACATTGTGCCTAAACCTAACAAAACGTTTTTATACAAACTCATTAAACTATTTGGCCTTGTGATTGTTTAATTAATTACCTCAAGATATTAAGAGCTTGAAGACAATATCTTTGGCATACGAGATATTTTTTGCTAGTTAGCAGGGCTATTGAAGAGTTAGTGTACATATCGCATTGATAATAAACTTTCTGCTAGTATAATACATTTTGATGCATTTGTTACCGTAATGTCTTATTTATTATTGTAAATACTTCATGCAGGCAAACATTATTGCCGTCATAAGATATTCCATTTTCGATTTTGGTAAGATAATTGTTTTTTTTTTCAAAGGGTGTTTTGAAATTTTTTCATTTTGTAATTATTATTAAAATTTGTGTATGTGAATGTATACATTTTGTTTGTGTCAGTGTGATGTGTATGGCTGTGTTTCAAGTGTGTGTGAATCTGGATAGTAGTGGGTAAGTGTGCGTGTAATGATTATGCAATCAAGGTATTCTATTGTTTTAAAAGTAGTAAACTTGTTTACTTGCTGTTGGAAAAAGTTTATACAATTTTATTTGAAAATGGGAAGTTGTTCGTGTGCCACCGCAACTCTGCACTTAATTGCGTTATATTTTATTCTTTGTAATGGAACCCCTTACACAGGTAGTGAGACTTATTTGTTTTCTGTAGGCTGAGTTTTTTAATTTAATTTTTTTAAGAATTTTTAATTTCTAGATGGTTTTTTCTTTTGTTGTGTTGAATGTTTTGTTTATGCTAGTTTACAATAATTTATGTTATATATATATTCTGTTATTGATATAAACAAGCTCTTGTTCTTTGTTAGCTAAGCAAAACACAAATGTACGTATGTGTAGCCAAAAAGGTGGAACAAATAAATCGTTATTATTAGTTGATGGTTTTTGACATGGCTATTCCTGAGCTTCCTATGGTATATTGCAGCACAGAGAAGAATATAACAAACTCTTCCAGGAGTATGTTTACTGTGAGCCCACCGGATACGAGTGGAGGCAGATATACTTGTAGTCACTTTCACTACACCCTGAGTTTATTCGGATGCGTTAGTGTTGTTTTTTTCTTCTGCTTTCTGTTAGTGGTTGTAGTTGTTTTATTCGTTAGTTGTTTTCAAGTGTATATATTTTTTAAAAAGGTATACCTTTCTATATGAAGCATCTCTCACCAGCAAATGAAATAACCTTGGCCAATCGTTTGTAGTCAGTAGAAATAATTTATTATAAATGTTTATAAATAGTTTTCGCCGAAAATAGTGGTATTTTAATTTAGTCTGTGATACTATGAAATGGTAGGAGTTTTAAAAAGTAATATTTACCATTGTATTTTAACATACAAGAAATATCAGGTTTTACGCTTAAAACTTTCTGTCAACCGAAAAAAAAGACCAAGTGCTTTTGATAAGATGGACGATTGAATAAAATCTACCTTAGGGTGTAAGGTGCTTGCATTTGTCTTTAAAAATGAACACCAAGAGTAAATTTAGTTGCAAACGTAACATAAATTTGGCAGTTGCAGTTAAGTATATGTGAACTGGCCTCTCGCTATGCCAGGTATGAAGAAATAGGTTCTTGACTCTGATTTTTCGCTGAGTGAAGCATAAAGCAAGTTAACATAATTCCAGTTTTCGGTTTGGTCTAAATTCTAGAAACACGCTTTTGGCTGGAAACTAAGGAATGCCTGGTTCTCGCGCTGGTCAAATTGTTTTCAGACGAGGAATTCCAAAGAAGATTTCAACTTTGTATTGTAATTATGAGAACGGAGGTGATTCTAAAGAATCTATATTGTTGAAGGTTGATGCGATGTTATAGAAACCCATTGTAAAAAGTACAATTATTTCCGTAAGTATAAACTTCATGTTTCCATCCTATCATCAGATTGAATTGCATCGTGACGGACACAGATCCTTCATTAATCACTTCATTCTATTAAGCGTGTTTTTATTGTAGACTCCTTTGTAATCTATGTGAAGTTAATAGGTAGGCTATTATTCTTATGTCTTCTGTTTTGATATGGCTAGTGATTGGAAAGAGACCTCCATTGCTTCGATGTTGTTATTATGGCAATTCTGTTACTAACCAGGTTGACAACGTGCATTTGGGAGTAGTTATAATTTTGAATGCCTTGTTTGTCTTTTCTAGTATGAGTGTATTGTATATCGTGTCATTTTTGCGGGAAAAAGACAAATTGCCAGGAAATCAACTAGGCGGGAGCCGAATGTTGATTCGTGCAGACTCATTCTAAAATTGTATACCCAAATAACGTTTGTTATAGTTTACGCATGTTTCTACAACCAAACTGATTTTAATATTACTCATAGCTCTTAGTCTTCAAGACTTATTTCTTAAAATCTTTACCAAACCATTCTTTGGAACTTCAGGTTTAACATGTATTTTTTTCAAAGACGTGAAAAGAAGGAAAGGCTTGAAAAATCATGTTGGTTGATGAGATTGTTACCATTTTTTTTCTCTTACGGAAGAGAAAATACAAATTTGAAATTCCCGTTTTTGTTTGAATTAGCCCTTAGGAAAATGAATTTTGCTTTCAAAAATAAACTTACTCTTTTATTATTATCT
Source organism: Philaenus spumarius (assembly GCA_018207615.1). NCBI lineage: Eukaryota > Metazoa > Arthropoda > Insecta > Hemiptera > Aphrophoridae > Philaenus > Philaenus spumarius. The sequence continues at coordinate 836,982 of JAGFPH010000047.1, forward strand.
TCATATTCCTGATGTTTATTTGACAATTGATAATATTATTAGTTTAAGTCGATATATTATAGATAATAGAGAATACTGAACATGCATTTTACCCTCTTTTGACTCCATTGGGGAAGAATACAATAGGCTGTAAAACTCTCTTACTTCATGTATTGTATTGGTTAAAGTATTAAAAAAAACGCAGCATAGTTTGTTAGTAAGTTTTAAATCACAGTGGGTGTTTGTTGGAAATTTTCTTTCGGGAATCAAAAACTAAACCTAGATCAAAACAATAGTGATCAATACAAATTGAGCTTGTTTTAGCACAAATTCTCAAAAATTATACGTTTATTTATTCAAACGTGTTTTAATGACAATGTCGTAATTTTAAGTGATTAAAATAATCACAACATAACGGATTTAGCTATACAATAATATACTATGTGCTTATACAATATACTTATAGTTTGATTATTATAGCTCGAGCATCACTGAAGATGACTACATTGCCCTTGAAAAGCATTTGACCCGTCAAAAAATAACAGAAGTAACGTTTTTAAATTTTAGTGAAATTTTTGAAAGATTTTCAATAAATTATTTTACTGGAAGTTCTGTATTTACAAACCATATGCCTCAAAAATACACACCAAGTCAAAATAAATAGCAACCTTTTACATCCTGCTTGAAACCAAACCAATTTTGTGAAACAAAATGCTATTTTACCTTTAGTTTTCGAAATATGCTTGTTTAGCGTTATGCACATGTCTTAATGAATTCCTGCAATCAAAGCACTTGCAGTATAATCGGTTTTATCCCAAATCAGTTGTTGTATTGAGTGATATGTTAACTAACATTGTATTTAAAATTAAAATACGCCTTTTTAAATATTTGTAGATCAATAAAGTTGTTGTTTTGAAAATGTTGCAACTATTTACAAATTTAAAAATCTATTTAGTTTATAGATCTTTAAAATGGCAAAAGAGTTTTAGAAAATCAAGTGTATTAGAAATTCTACCTATAATAACACATTAAGATTCGTACATTAAATTTAAATCGCCATATTTTGAGTATTGTAATAATTATCTACAAAGCTTTTCATTACGAATTTGTTTTTTATTTTACAACATAAACGAAAAAATATCGATTACTCAGTTTAATGTCTCTACTCAAACATTCCAGCCTTAAAATATATGTTTTTAATCCTTATCCTATAAATGGAAATAAAATTACATTTTAACGATACTTGTAACCGCTGGATGTTATGAGTCGTTAAACATAGTCATTAACATTTTTAAAAAATCGTTAAAGTCTTTTAAAATCATTAGGTCTTTAATGTAAAGTAATACAAGTCGTAATTTACGACTTCGTTGCAATGTTTGTCTTGTATTTTAAGCGGTAATTAAAAAGGTGCTTTTAGAATGTTATTAATTTTTGTTTATTACAAGACATGATAACTTTATTTTGTAATAGGATGACCTTTAAACAATAAATGGTTCTTCGGAATTCCCTGGAACCGCTTTATGGAATTGTTCCTTGGGTTGAGTCAGTCATTAAATACGACAGAAACATGTGTCGAAAATGAAAAGTTTTACAGTTGTTTTTAATTTATGTTTTAATAAATAACATGTCTCCAGAAAAGTTTGAAATATTGACACAAAATATTTTTTGTAATATTTATTTTGTAAGTTTCACCAAATGTTATATATTTTAGACTGTTTTAAAAAGCGAAAATAAACAGTTTTCCATTCTAAAATGTCTCATTTAACCTAACTGAATTGTTCTTAGACATAAATTACCTGTCCTGTATCGTGCAATCCTTGTGTTTTGCTTCATTTCATAAACAATGCGTCCGTTTTGTTCCTTTATATTTATAAACCGTTTATTTCTCAATAACTAAAAGTCCAACCAAAAACAGAAATTAAAAATATACTTTAAACGTAACCAAACCAACCACACCATCAACGTTTAATCACCACATATACTTACAACTGATTTCTGAATAAATTCATGGACAAAAAGACTACAATAACAAATAATTCATTCGTAGTCACGTATAATTACTACCGATTATATAATAAATAAATTACTAAAAACCAAAAACAAATAAACAGACACATGAACAATCCGGACTTTCCTTAAGTAAAATTATGTATTCACAGAAAGCAACAAAATAATAAAAAATTCGATACATAATATATTCCATCAACAAGGTTACCACGTTGCATAT
>JAGFPH010000047.1:846094-865141 GCA_018207615.1 Philaenus spumarius
GTAAATTTAATTGCCTTTCGAATGATATATCACAACAAATTGTACTCTGGCTTATAAGTGGGAGAAATAGTGCAGCTACCTTACATGGACAGAGAAAAAAATCATTCATCGGGAGCTTCCTATAAATTTTGTTCCTTGTTCCGGGAACTATTTAACATTTTGTGTTAAATCTAATAGGCCGCTATTTTGTGTAGAATCGAAAAATAAAAAATCCGTATCTGGGAAATCCTACAAGAACCCTTTCACCAAAAATTCAGTAATTTTGAAGCATATGTAGGCCTACTACGGCTTATCAAGGGGGAAAATCATATACTTATGTGCTCCTCAAATCCCTGCCCAAAAACGTTTAAACGTTCTTACATTTTGAAAACAAAAATAAAGTGTATCTGAAGAATCCTACTAGGGACCCTTTCACCAAAAAATCTGCAATTTTGAAGCATATTTAGTACCACTTATCAATCCGGGAATAAAACATATATACATAATGAAAGTTGGGTATGGTCTCCAAATGGTCTGAAACGTAAAGAAACGATGTCCTACTCTCCTCAGACCAACCGTATGCTATAGTGAGAAAGTAAAAGATTAACATATCAAATGAAGAAATTACACATGCAGTTAATTAAAAAATAGGTTAAGCTACCTATAATTTGTTAGATGTAGCTCCTATATTACTAAGGATGACGACTTCGTCGTTGAAACACGTTTCTATGTGTTTAAACGAATGTGTGTGAGGATTAGTGTTATTGTTATTTTAAATACTCCTTCCTTCACGCCAAGATTAAAGATTATTAATTGGTTTTGTAATTTGGTTTCGTACTATATCTGTTAAGTACTAAATCTTTTTTTAATGTTTTAGTTTTATATTTAATATGCTTTTATAACAGTTTCACTCAAAATACAAAATGCCTTATTTCGTAACACTGTTTTGTTAATCTATTTAATCTAAAATCATTGAAGTGAGTAATACAATTCGTAATAAGTTAACCAAGCAAGATATAACATACCTACAGAGCACATTTCCACTTCAGCCGACTGTTACCAAATTAGATTGTTTATTTGTCGAATACAAGGTAAGTTAAAGCCGCAATCTCGGAGAGTTAATGCAGCTTGTGCTTTGTAATTGGTTTAGAAGTGTGTTGACAAAATGTAATAAATCTACTTCTCAGATAAATTGTAAAAGTTTTTTCATATCTCGAGTATTATTTCGGCAAGAGTGACAATGTAATCGAGTGTGAAAAAGGAGGGTGAAATCAAGTGTACTGACTAGGAATAAAAGGTCATGTACGCCACGTCCATTAGTATGTCGTGTTGGTTGTTTGACTTAAATGATTTCTAATTTATTATATTAAAGTAATTAGATTTACTTGTTTTCAATCATACAGAGACATTGAAAAATAATTACCGTAATTAACATAAAGCAGGATGAACATAATGAGTCGACTTCGGTTTCACAATTAAGTGGAAGGTTGAAAATATTTGGTTATACTAAGGGCGCCTAATCTTGATGGGTTGATAGCCTATACCATAAAAAAAACCTGCCCGCTGACCAGTACAATGAGGTCCGTGTGAAGGCTAGATCTCTCCGAATGGACTTCTTGTTTATGGGAATACTTGTTTACGGTGAGGAAATCCGTTTCATATTTTTAGAGAAAGGATCATTACTGTCTGTGACTCTGGTCTTGCTCCAATGTACAAGGCGAGATATCTTGTCGCAGTTGTGATTTGTTGTCTGCCGAGCCTTTAATGTAGAAATGTATCGAGAATTGGTACAATCACAACGGGTTTCCTAATTTGTTTAGCAAAATCACCTCAATAAGTGCAATATACTTGAAGGAGTGGCTTTTACAAATAGAGCATTATTTTTCTTTAGAGTTATTCACTTCATTTCCAGTATGTAAAACTGTTAAGGTAAACATATTTTAAATTACTTCTGTGCATATAAACTGTACTTTACGAATGCATTTTTTTTACAACTTAATTTTCTGAAAATTTTATCATATAATTTTAATACAATCCAATCATGTTTTTATTAATTTTGTCTAAAATTACATACTACTTCATGTCGATACGCACTTTAATTTAAACACACTAATTTTGATAAATTTGTTTGCTATCAAATACGTGTAGTTATGATTTTTCTGACTGCTTAATTAAGAAATATAAGAAAGACGACAAATGAAATATACAATACAGGGCATCAACTATTTGTCCTTATATTTATACGAACTATTAAAACTAATTAAACTAAATTAATAATTATTTTATAAAAATGTTCCAATAGAGGTACAGTATTAAAACCTACTACACCCTAAAATGCTTTCAATATGAAACCCATCGGTTTGCTATGCTAATATCATAGTGATGCTCAATATTCTCAATCATACTTAATTATATTTAGTGTGATGAAACTTGCAGTTAAAGACCAGCAAACAACTAGACTCAATGGGATTACATTTTAGTTCGGATTTTTTCTACTTTTTGCATTTTTTTTTATGAAATTGATCACTCGGTGCTTATCACCAGTCTCTACAGACACAATTTGAATTGTATTTTATTTAAATCCGCTACAAAATCGTATGTTGTAAGAATTAATCTTATTATGAACAAAGTTTACTCGGTATGATTTAGAATTCCGTTTAAGCACCGCATATTTTATAAAGTTTGTGTGAACGCGTATTACTTTATTTACTCGGATTGTTGTATTACAAACTTTGTGTTTGTACGTGTAAACTTAAAGTTCAACCAAGGCTCATCTGAATGGGTAATGCAATCATTGAGAGTGTATTTATACAAGGAAAACAAGACTCGGTTTTTAAATAAGGGACACCACTCAATTGAATATAAATAAATATATTTTTTGAGTGAAATACTGCTCACAGTTCTATCTTGGTTATTGTTACGATCGTTTCCCCTATTTTTTCAGGCATTGTCAAACCGTTCAAAATTTGTTTAAATGGTTTGCTTTTTTGTAATGCGAGTCGAGAAACTGCAAAACACTACAAATTAACACTTTACACTTAAATCCGCGCATAAAACATCGATATAGTTTATCATATAAAACGTAAGGTAGACCTCACACGTACCTCACCTTGAGCATTGAAGAAACAACACTATTGTTTCTTCAATGCCTTGAGTCAGTACAGATTTGAGACCTGGCGTATAGAAGTTTACGTTTGACGATTAAATGGGCACGGATATTTTAATAATGTCGAATGGAAATGGATTTTCTCTTTTAACAAATACATTCAGTCCTAAATGGAAAATTCTTTGCTAATGCAGAACTCTTCAAGGATAATTTATAGCTGGCCCTTAAGATCATTTGTGCATGTTATTTTTTTTATGTTGGTGTAAATAAGGCTGGGTATCGTATTAGATGATCAACAAATTTAGAATGGGTTGGATTATAATTACTGGGAATATGTTTTTTGAATCGTGTTTTGAATGCTCGTCCTGTTGACCGATATAATATTTATTGGAATTGCGACAGGTTATGTTGTATATTCCACTTGCATTGAATCGACAATATTATTTAGGCTTTGGTTTGATCGCTTTGTCCAAGTTGTTTACTGTTTTAGAGAGTAGTTTGTAACCAGATTTCCAATATTCCGTAATATTCCATACTTATAAACTTCGGTTTAACTTTTGTTGGTTGGTTTTGGTTATTTTTCTTCTTTATAAGTCGTTCTATTATTGTGTTTTTGTACACATTTCAGGTTACTATCTGTTTTATTGTTTTTATTACCGGGTTGAAACAAAATAAAATTAAGGTATTTATATAGTATATGACCCGTCCAGTAAGGCGAAAAACAAGTTAAACTTAATTATACTATGGAAAAAATAAAACTTAATAAAACACTAAATATACTTATCTCGGTCGGAGTTTTAAAAAATATTGGTATTTCTAGAATGTATTAAGTTCTTGTGTGGGAGGGTAGACAATAACAAGAACGCGTTTACTGGCCAATTAAATCTAAGAGGCTACTATGACTTGTCTTAAAAGAGTTGGTACAATCTTTCTTGCTAAAAGAAAAAGTCTAAAATTGTATGAATAAAGCGATAAATCACTGAACAGTGAACGGTGATTAAACAATCTATGAACTATGTTATACAACTGAGTGTAGTTCAGTGTCTACAAATTCTTTGTTTGTTAAGTTATTGTACTTTGTATATTTATTTGGTGTGGGAGAATGTGTAAAATAGAGGGGGGGGGATTGAAGTGTCTCACTCAGTGTTTATGTTTACCAACTTTTATAGAAGTAATTAGTATTTCAACTCAACTTTGATGCGTGTTTGACACGAACTTGGCTGGTATATACTTTTTTTATTTTAAATACTGTTCTGTTTAAAGTGACCGTATATACGTAGACAGTTTGTTATTTTATCCAAGTACTTCCTAAATGTCAATACAGTACATGTTTTCTCCGATTTATCGAAGCACACAATATAAAAATATCATAACCTTTAGTTGCAATGGTAAAAGGTCAATTTGATGAGAAATGTCAACTATAGAGCCACACGATTAATCAACAAGAAGGAAGCTCGGAGGGTTGTAAAATGGGGTAAGTTATCATAATTCGTCAAACTTATGATCTACAAAAAACTATTAATTCGGTTTGCCTTTATAGTAACAAACTGTTATGTAAAGCAGATTAAAATAATAACATCAATCATTCAATATTAACATTAAATGTTTACTAATAAAATACGAATTTGTAAAATGCACAATTTTACTATAGTACCTAGAGAAGTTATATTCAGTTATAGTTGGAACGTGAATGAGATATAGATGTAGATATAATAAACACTGAGTCCCCTACCATAATTTCAGTACAATAACACAACAAAAATAAGCTGGTAACACTTTATTGGATGTTATTCTAGTTCCCTGGTCTATATTTACATCTACAAGTTACTAAGGTAACCAACTTCAAGGGATTCTAATCTACAGTAAAGACCACAAAAGAATACCGTTGAGGGACGGGCTTGTGTACACCGAGACCTTGAACGATCCAATCGCCTTAGTGCGACGTTGTCACGTTCTTCCCACGCTTCTAACTGAACGCGGCTGACTCAACGCATTTATAATTCTTTAAACTGTGCGCTCAAGCCTCGAGCGGTAAATACCAGGAGTGTTCGAGACTAGTAGATATGGCAACGCTGCGCGCCCATCCTACTGGCCGCCACGCAACGGTATTCTTTAGTGGTCTTTAATATAATACTTAATTCTAATGAATGATTTAAAAACTTAACTGTGTCATATTATCCCCCTTGAGGCAGGTGAATCGGACTATTATAGTCAAGCCACGTCATCGACTTGTTGAAAACGACAGATAGCAAGTTGTTTACTAGTTTTTGTTTGTTTTGTATTATTGTACCGAAAGTGTGGTTGCGGACTCAGTGTTTAATATGGTTTTAAATCCATCACAGTGCTCATTGAACATCTAATAGTTATTTCTGTTTCCATCGATTCATTGGTCAAAGATGTGCATATCATTCTTGTAAATGTATCGATTTCAGTGATAGAAGTCAGCCTTCAAAAGTTATCATATTCCATTGGCAAGGCGTTAAAGTGTAGATACAATATCACTTGTATACGCTTACGTTTTTCCTAATGGTGATTCTATTTTCCGTCATATACACATGACATTTAAACTTGCAGAAAGTTTAATATCAGAAAGTTTGTATGGTCAGTAAATAATAAAATTCGCCTCGATTTTCTACTGTTTTCAAGTAACTCGACTAAAAATGATTTCCGACTTGTTTATAAGCAAACGTCTTTAATAAAAATTGAGAATAAATTCGATAAAGACACGTTATATTACTCGGGACTGATTCGTCCTAGTATTTTCACAGCCTTAATATGAACTTAACTACCAAACTTAATTGTCAGACAAAATGATAAAAATAAACACATCGATAACTTTTCTCGAATATCATTACTTTTTAATACATATAATATTTGTAGAAAAAGGTATCTGCTGATACGTTTGCGCTCTATATAGTAGGCCTGTATCGTGTAAATTCTGCATTCTGGCTAGTACAAGTCTGTCTAACTATAACTGTATCTTCATACGTGATGATGATTTAATGTTAAATTATATATTTTTTAGCATACAATATTCAAAACTTTGTGATATAACCTTAGATGAAGTAAGTTTTGTGCGAACTATACAAATTACCTCGAACCGAAAGAACCTCACTGAGGCTTAAACTGCTTCACTCCCACCATAGATGCATGTAGTGTAGATGCCATTGGTTCAACCAGTGCCGCCCAAGCAACAGCAGGAGTAACGCTCATATTCAGTTGTGTGATTTTTAATCGTCTTCTAATCTCTCCTCTGTAAACAACTTTGGTGTAATCATTCTCTGAAGATGCCCAAACCATTTTGGCCTTTGCACCTTAATGCACGAGACAAGTATTCGGTGTCAATATACGTTGTATTTTTTGTAATAGAGGGTACTACTTATATCCAGTTTTTATGTCGTTCATTAAAACTATGAAATTTTCCTTCAATGGGTGTATGTTCTTCAAATGATGTTCAATTTTATTTCAATCCATGTCCGCTGATTTATCACTGGTGAAACCGGAATTTATAGCAGAAATACATTTTTTGGCAAATGGTTGAAGGCGCTGTTTTTTTTTTGCTATAAACTACAACTAGTTTGACGAAATCTCCACATAAAAAAGACTAGTGTCAGATTATTATTTGAGGTGGGGAGGAGATCGAATTGGAAACACCAGTCCACCGGCCAAGGAACCTCGCAGTAAGAGCGCAGAGACAAGAGAAAGACTGTAATGTGAGAGTGTGCTATTTTGTTGAAAAAATATTTTTATGTTTTCGTCTTTAATTTGGGTAATTTTCCAGAATCCTGGAAATTCTGTTAAACAGCTATCCCTTATTTAAACTTTGTTTACTATAAGTGTTTTGTAATATCTGCATATAATAGTATCCGGCATGCAAACCAAGGTCTCGGCAATGGTACAGTCTTAACAGTGTTTATAGAAATATATCTCTAATAATTTGATAAAAGAACCATTCGCTTTATAGAATAAGCTCGCAGGTCATACTCGAATGAAAATACTTTTTTATATGATCATGTATGTATTGCTGTGCAGAGGCCAAACATAAAAAAATACAGGAATTGCTTATAACGTAAATTGAAATGTTATTTCATTTTAGATATGTGCTTTTTAATTTTCTCCGAAATTCTACGTTTTTTAACTTTAAAAAACTTGCAGAAAAGAGCGAAATAATTGTTTGAAATATTATGTCATTAGCAGTGTTTGGTAAAATATTGAGTTGAATAAACTACCTGTTTGTCACGTGATCCACTTATTGCGTAAAACAGTACCGCTGTTTCAGATGATACATGTATCCATCATTAGGTGTTAAAAATCACTCGCGAAAGATTATCTGAACATTTATTTTAAAAAAAATTTACAAACACAACACAAACCAAAATACGAGTATACTATACGTCGTCCGGTTTTAATTTTTGTTACCGTTCCAGATCTTCCCCTAGTGGAATTATGGGTGGTAAAGTTATCTGAGAATGAAACTTGGCTGCTAATCTATTTAACATTCTTAAAAATATAAAGTTTGATAATCTCAGGCAGATGTTTACGGAACCATTGAAAGATCAGATTTCAACTCTTTTAAAGTTTTTCTTTTGTTAAGTGTCTAACTTTTAATACTATTTTAAGAAAACAGCTGTTAAATTTTACTTATTTTTATTTCAAATGAAACCATCAGTTTAAACATTTTTTTTATATGAATCAAAACTCTGCGTTTAGTAAAGTGTTTTATAAATTTTAATTAAATGTATTTATTTTAATACCGGTTTATCTGTGTTTATGTTTCTGCAGCTACATCTATTAACAAGTAGAATTATAAATGTCGGAAATCATTCATATTTATCAAAGCTTGTCTGCTAATTCATGTTTTATTAAAACAAATATAAATTCCACAAACCCAAGACAGAAGTTAACAGAACTGTTCAAATATTTTATTTTACCCTTCTTTCTTTTACTAAGATACTATCTTTTTATACTAAATAAAACTTTTCTGCAAAAATTCAGAAAAATCATTCTTTTATTAAACACTGAGATAAAAGTTTAATCATGGGTTGAGAGAAGACTTAACAGAAAATTTGCATAACTAACTCACCTCCTACCTTTAGTGTTAGGTACTTTATTTCTGTATAGCTGCTTGAAAAATCAGTTTCAATGTTTAAAGTTTACAAATGAAGTTTAACTGAAGAATGCAAATTTTAAATTCATACTTGCTGACCCAAAAAACCTAAAAGGTTTCGTAAACATTATTTTCTTCTGCTCTTAATGATGTAAAACATTTCCCTATAACTGTGGTTAAAGTGTATTACGACATAACAAATGGTTCTATCCCTACTCAGCGTGAAAACAAAATTGACTGCACTCATGTAAATAATTACCATAGGCAAAATGTTATCGCATGCTGAATAAAGCAGCCGATTCAGGTTTATTATTGCCCCGTCGATGTCGCCCGCTCAACAATCAACTTTTTGAAGCTAACCTCAAATGAATGTTATGCCTAATCGTTCATCACAATGTCATAACACGTTTTTGAAATGGATCTAAAAATAGTAGGAACAATATTTTGTATACGGAGTGTAAAGTGTCTTTGTGGCTCTATAGAAATTACTGCGGTGACTGTTTTCTCTCGTGCTATAAAGACAGACAAAACAAACCAGACGACATCTTAAACGACCAACCTTCGTACCACTTCCGCCATTTGTATAACATAGCAATTAATCATTTGCAGAAGATAATCAAAGATAGAAAATGTTTTTGGATGGCCTACACATCTTTTACGACAAGACAGAACTTGTCCACTACACTTATCATTACGTCATTACTTAGTGAAATCGATCTTGAAACTCTACAGCAGTTTGCATCAAATTATGGCTACAGGAACGATCTTTTTGTATGTGCGAAAATAATGTTCTACGATACAAACTTTGTCTGGAGTGGTAAGAACCATTATGACGTTAACTAATCTCAAATAACAAAGTAATAATAAGCAACATGAGCTGGAAACAACCAACATTATAATCAGCTGTTCTAAAAACCAGCCATAGCTGCTTTAATTTCTGTACCTTTATTTCTATAACACAAACGACGTTCAAATTATCCACATAGGGTTCTAGAAGTAAGTCTCAGATTGACGAACAAACTCTACCTGCTTATACTATTAGTAGTTTTGTGACGGTGCAAATTGTTTAGTAGAGATGGAGAAATTGTTTGGAGAAAAATGAGATGGTAGTTTTCTAAAAAAACCTTGACGGTTACCTGTAGATTATTTGGTTCCCGTGGGGAATCAGGCTGCTCAAGTTTACGTTGCGCGAGTATAAACCACTACAATAACGGGCCTATGAAAAAACAAAACAAAAATGAACAATACAACCTAAGGTATTGCACAATAACACACAATAAGGTATTCCAATAATATATAACGGGTTCCTAGTCTAATCATGCCTATGGAAATATTTATAAATAATACTGTTTTACAGCTGTAGAGAAATTGAAGAATACTTTACTATACATGGAAACTGGAATTGATAATTATCCTTTGTGTACCCATAGAGTTTTATATTTTTAATTCCTGTTAAACGATTAGTTGAACGTTTCATTTCGAAATATAAATCTCTAAAATCGTTTGAAATGCATTTCCCGTAATCTTTTATCCGTTTCATTGAAAGTACCTACTTTAATATTGCAAAAGATTCATACAAAATCTGAATCAAATTTATTTGTTTTTCTAAAAATAAATTCCCTCATTTTAAAGATGATTAGTTTCTCAAAAACTTTAAATAACCACATACGCATTTTTGTTTGTAACCTTGTGTTACTGCACGAGCTGAAACATATTTAGTCAATTTATTTAGATGATGTTTAGTTCATCTTTACGGCACAACTTAATCTTACTTTATAAATCTAAAAAGTTTTCTAGCATTTTACAGTTTTTTTGTTTTTATTTTTTTACAGTAGGTTGGAATGTTTCGTATCCCCAATGAAGCTATAAAATCCCTCCTACGTCCTTCAAGTGCGGTGTTCATATACTATGTGCTTGGCAGATCCGATCTGCCATCCATCCACTCAGCCGACATGCTACATCGCGCTGGTAGAGGCCTACAACCTGCATGTATTTCCTGAGCATTTCATGTTCTGAAATTAAGCAAATAATCTGGCTAAGTTGTAGTAATTCACTTATGTGGACCATCGATCAATCTCTTTTGCTCATCATGCTGTTGCTCAATTTATAATTTGAACATTTTGTATCAGTATCCAAGTCACTACTTAAAGTAAAAATTATTATATTTATATCAATTTATAACCCTAACAACCGTTCGTGGGGGGGGGGGTGTTATTCTTAACTTATTCCGCGACATGCTACATACAGTTTCTGGACCAATGGGTGGGATAGAGGTCCCCTTCCTAGCAAGAAGGTCGGCTCTTTCATTGCCAGTGAAATCCACCAGAGGTAGACGACAGCCGTTTTGTCCAACCAGCTTATTGAGATGATTTTTTATTGAAAACCCATACTGACTGAAATTGATACCTGTTCAACGCTTTTAAACGTTGTTTGGCTGTCAGAGAAAATAGAAACTGTCTGATGCCTGTAGTTCATCTTAAGATTGAACTGGATACAGAGCGTAAGTTTCTGCTTGAAAACAGTAACTGCCTAAATTAATACAGATATTAAATCTTTGGTCTTACATCTTGGGTTTATTTCAAAGTCTCCGATTCGTCAGTGTACTATAACCACAGACTATAGAGTTATATAGTAATTCTATAGTCTGTGCTATAACACACTGTGGTGGGGTTAAGTTCGATAAGGTAGTCAATGCTTTTCTGTTCTTTATAGTGACAGTAAAGCATTTATTGAAAAATCTGATTTAATTTTCATGATAGGTTCAAATCTTGACTTCACGACGATTTTCTTATGGCTTGTTGTTCTGTTTTTCCACAGGCCAGCTGAAGGAGGTAACCTGAACGCTGAGGAGCTAGGAAGTTTGGTTCCCAGGGCTAAAGTAGGGGTCGATGAGAAGGCCCCCGTTATCCCAATTGCATGCCTACCTTTTAAGTTTGGTCGGTTTGGTAGTTGCTGTGTACTGTAGAAATTTATGCCGCCATATATAACCATCGGTCTTACTACTGCAGTGTATAGCCAGTAGACTGTAAACAGTATCCGGCCTTAGATCCCATGTTTTGGCAAATGTGCACCTTCCTGCAATTAGGTATCTCTGAAATTTATTAATGTTTCTGTTTAGGTGTTCATTCCAAGTGAGTTTTGCGTTCAGAAATACTTAAAACTGCTCACTACATGAATGACCCACTAAATATGCTAAAAGGACCAAGATTACCTAAGTTCCCTAAAAATTGTATTACTTTTATAACATTATGTAGTCTTTTAGTTGTAACTTAATTATTATTTTAATTCGATTTTCTTTAAACATCTGGGATCATTGTTTCGTTAGTTAATCTGATCTGAATTATTTATTATCATGTCTATTTATTTTAATAAAACATTGATATCTCTACAAATGATTAAAGTCAGACAATTCATATGAACTTACAACTTTTCTCTTAATTCATTTGATTTATTAAAAATGAAAAGATCAGTTATCGAAGACAGAAGTTTACAGACTCCTTCAAAAATCTGATTTCACCCTTTTAAAATTCATCTTTACTAAGTTTCTAACTCAAACAAAAATTACAAAGGGACTGGATCATATTGTTCAAACAGTCAGCAAAAAGAAAAGTTTAATCAGAGGTCTTAACCGAAATTTGCATAAAATAATCGTCCCTCGTGTATACTACATTACTCTAGTATGAAAATCAAGTTACGAGTTTCAACTTCAGCAATAAAGTGTTATGGGAATTTGCTAATTTAAAATTATTTCTACTGACCCGGAAAACTTAAATCAGTTTCGTGACTATTCAAAACTGCATGGAGTAGTTACAACCAAACATGTTCATAAATATACTGTGTGCTTATACCCTGTCTTAATGAAATAAAATAAATTTAACTGTTCTTATGCGCTTTTAAAATGCAGAACAAAAGAGAACATTTTTGAGTTTTGGGTCTATTTTGGTATCCATTAATAGGTCTTTAAAATTCCATTAAACTTGTTTAGTCGCTGTGATTTATTTTGAAAAATTAGTAGCGCGATTTGCCCTTCCTAACTCTTCATGACCCTCTGACAGCAGCTTTCCAACCAATCCAAAATTTTAAAAACTTAAATGGAACCCCATTTACAATTTTAATATCTTAGAATAACTTATTTCAACATCTTTATGCAATTATTTTCAATTTATTTCGTGTCGCGTTTACCTCACTTTTAAATTTCTATGAAGATTTACTTCAATAATTTGTAAAACCGTGTAAACCGTATGCAAAATGGAGCCTACACAACATTGCTGCAACTTTATTTTGCGAAACACATTAGAAACGTTCATTGTAAGGTTAAAGTATATCATCTCACAATATAGTTTGTGTAGTTGTAAAAAATGGGAACTTTTATGAATCATTTTCTGTCATTACAAATATTGATTAATAAGTCTATTGGAATGATTTACGATACAGAATATACTAAGTGACTTTAAAATTATACAAAAAAAGGAGTAAATACTGACGTGGATTGTAAAACTGTTAAATCTCTTGCTACGGTTACATTTAATGGTAACTATTATTTCTGTGTACACAATAAACTTTTTTGGAACGATCGATGACGTAAGATATAAAATTCTATTTCAGTTACACTTCGTTGAAGCAATAAAACTAGGAGACCTGCAATAAACTGATAATAATGAATTTTCAGTAAGATAAATTTTATTGTAAAATTGTTTAAATCAGTTTCTTCTCTGACGTCTTGAAATTAGCTGGTTTATATAGTTAAACGTAAGTAGTACTAGCTTTTTGATTGAATATAACATTTACGTTTAAGTATGATATTTTCCGGGTTAATGTTTTTCAGTACAAACAAACAAATATCACTCATCAACATATGTACTAAAGTGGCATTTGGAAGTGATGTTGCCTTGTACTGTGCATGGTAGAAAATAGTACTGCGATGAAGGTGGAGTTAGCACATGTGTTGGAGACTGTAGCATCTGTAGCAAACTTGACAACCGTTCTATCACTGCGTCAAGCCTCTTCCGCTCTTACTTGGAGAAACCAAATATCATAACTCCACAAATAGTTATTATCCGGACGTAATTTTGGCTTTAAAATTTCTTTTACCGTTCAGCAAAGAAATATGTGTATACTTTTTTGCAATACTGAAATTGCAGAATTTTGGAAAAGCCCCCCAGAAAGTTTAATTAAAATTATACAAAACTTAAATTTGAGGGATATTGTGTATTATATTCTTATTGTTTTAAATGTAACGGCTACAAATAGACTAATGTTGTATTTATTTCTGGTTAGTGGAAAAATTGTTGTTCAGGACTACGGAATATTTTTATTATATTGCTCTCAAAATATTGTGTTTTTTATAGAAGAGTACAGATTACTGAGATGCCGTCAAGAGAAGTTACATTCGTGTTGGAGATGAGACTGTAACTTATAGAGTACATTGAGTGTTCCTAAAAATTTGACCCATTTAATTCTAGTTACAACACAACAGTTTTCAGTCAAAAGTGTAATTTTTATAACAGTGTAGAAAACTGGTGTAATAATATTACACAATTATTTTTGTTTCACTATTTCTACTTTTGATGAAAATACCAAATAAGCTTTGTCACTTAGCAATATCAGTAAAATTGTTAAGAACGCCTTTGAGTTTATTTTATTCTGTATGCTTGATTTAATTTTGTGTCAGTAACTAATTTAACGTTTTTTATGTTACAGGTAAGTGATGAACCTATGCTTTACTTCACATTACAACGTAATCAGTCTTACTGTAAGATTTTAGGTTACACATTTAGTAAATTTATTAATATAAAGGCATGCTTACTAAGGTCTAATGCAGCATAATATTATAGTCGCTTATCTTAATTAGTTTGTAGATTATGCCGGAATAATCACACATATAAAGCACTATCGTCTCTTCTGTTTGTACAGTCCGTGCGTTGTCTTTTGTATTTTGGGTCTCTTAATTTTAAATTGTAAACGATTTAGTTTTAACTGTAAACTTTAATCTTACATCATCTCTCCTTTGTAGGTAATAGTCTGGAAGTGCTTTTGGTAAATCCAATTTTACCAAATGCTGGAGAAATTGGAGACCTATATATCTTTAGGGAACCTCTCTGGACAGTAGAAAATACCTACTTTATCGAGTTTGATATCGGTATATTATATATATATATATATTTAAATTTAACTAACCGAGAACGTTGACGCCTTAGTCGCGAGAAAAAAGTTTCAAAGTCTATAAAAATGAGCCCACGTTATAACAATTAGGAAATATATAGGAAACATATGTCAGCACGGTGTTAAACTATTCTGAATACATCAAACGTAAGTATTATTCTAGAACAAGCCCACCCTTACTTTTGTAATAACTTTAAAATCCTTTTGAACAATGTCACACACTTTCGCTCTAACTGGCTCTAACCATGTCTTATAAAGAAGAACGAATTCCGTTCAGAAAGTGTATTGTTTGAAAATATTTTATGCATTTTATTTTTGTGCCTGTTTGACACGCAATCTGATAATTTGTGGCTTTTATTTGATTTGTTACAGACAATTTAATTATGAAGTATAATAAATGTTTTCAAAATTATTAAATGTCTCATGAAAAGTTTTTTGTAAATCTTTCAAATTTAGTTTGTAAGATCTTTGAATGGTCCTCAACCTATTTTCTAAATTTCATAGCATTAACATATACATACCGTGTGCGTTAGTTTTGATTGTAACAGTTCTGAGCGCCTTGATCACCGTCTTTGCGCAAAATAATAACACATATTGTAAGTTACATATGTCATGCTTTTAAGATGTATGAATTATTATTTAAATGTCTATTATTCCTAATTCACTAATTTTATTGGTACCAGTTTAAATGAGATTAGATCTTAGTGTTTTTATTAGCATGTTTTCAAAATATCTTTGACAAACAAGTCCAGAAGAGGGGTTTTCCTTGCTACCGTCTTGAATATGGAATATTTTATGATTGCATGATTAGTAAACTACCTTTATAAACCTTTATAAACTAGCTTTATGATAAAAAAACCTCCACATGTAACTTTATGATAACCGATACATCATTTAAAATCATTTCAATGTTACTAATCAGTTGATTAACGTCATGTTTTCATCAAATACACTAACACAACATTAAAATTAACTTGAATTCCACTCTGTTCGCTAATACATTGTTTTATTCATATTTTACACAAGGTATGCATATCCCTACATAAGGTACCTAATACATACACGCCAAGGTGTACATAAATACATGACGTTTAATAATTATGCTCTTGGTCATTGCTGGGTAATAAATATGTTTGGTTTTATTAAATACTAGCTGGCCTGATCCAGCTTTGCACGGATAGACAAATCTAAGTTAAATTTATATTAATAATAAAAATATGTCAATAAATATATTATACTATGCATTTCTTATAGGGATTTTTAGTAACTTTTACCCCCCCCCCCAACCCTTCCTAAAATTTTGAATTTTTTGAAAACCTTTCTTAGCGAGCACCTAGGCCCTAGAGGAAGCTACATACCAAATTTCATTCGGTGGATTTTGAGATTTCGTGATGAGTGAGTCAATGGTATTTGGACTAGCTGACCCGGCAATGCTTCGCTATTGCATAATTATTTTGGTGAAATAAATGCTACAAATGATGGTAATTTTGTGTGTCATAAGGATATGAGTCGTAGATTCTAAACCATGTCATTTATACCACTTCATAGCTGTAAACCATTTACATGTCGTCATAGGACCTAGTTCAACTGTTTTGTCTTCGTGATAATCGGCGTTGCAGTTGTAGTGAAACCCTGCCATTGATTTTTCAGACCATTGAAGCACCTTTATGTGACATCTTTTAGAACTGTATTTTTTAACGGCAGCCATTTTGACCTGGGGATTTTATGACTGTACTTTTTGGAAGCCACACGATGCACGGCAGGATTTTTTATTGTATCTTTTGACAGCCTCGCGATTTACAGCGGGATTTTTTGCATTGTATCTTTTGACAGACTCCCTATGTGCTTTAGCACGATTAGTATTAGAAAAACGTTTACGCCTTTTTTTCCCACGTTTCTGGATGGTTTGAACAATGGAACAATGATCTGACTCAACAGTATTAGATGACAAAAACGGTTCTGTCGACGAAGACTGAGAGTTTTTTAGATCATTGTCTGAAAGCTGCCCAATTTCCCCAATATTATCCTCCGCAATATAAGAGGGAACAGGAGTATCAGGAATAGAAGGGTATAGAGGAATGAGAACATCAAAATGATAAGCCCAACTGATGCACCAGTGCCTTATGGTCAGTGAGTAGGAAAGTGAAAGTGAGGGAGGGGCAAGGCACAGTTATTTGTGCCAGGTTTCTTGTTTCAATGCTATATACATTTTAAGAAATCGTGATTAGTCTGTAGGCAACAAAATAAAAAATGCAATTTACTAATATTTTAAACCCTTAAAAATATTTTGTAATACTTATAACTGTACAATATTTTGTTTAATTGGAATATCTATCTCATAAATAGTATATATTGTTTGAGATTTCACCATGTTTAGACAAATCGTTCATTAGATATGATGATAAATATATAGATCGGAACAGCAAAATATGTAGATAGATGCCCCGATCCGGATTTGGATGAATCGATAGAGAAATCAAAGTTAAATGTATATTTCCCCAAACAATATATGAATAAATATATCATACTATGTATTTTTGTGGGAATTTTTAGTAACTTTGACCCTCCAAACCTCCTAAATTGTTTTGAAACCCTTTCTTAGCGAGCACCTAAGAACCTAGAGGAAGCTACACACCAAATTTCATTCCAATCCGTTTGGTAGAGATCGTGATTTAGTACATTTGACCCACCCAAATCCCCCTAAGATTTCGAATTTTTATAAACCCTTTATTAGCCAGCACCTACGGCCCTAGATGAAGCTACATACCAAATTTGATTCCAATACGTTCAGTAGTTTTAGAGAAATCGTGATTTAGTAACTTTGACCCCACAAATCCCCCTAAAATTTCGATTTTTTAAACCCTTTCCTAGCGAGCACCTATGGTCCTAGAGGAAGCTACATACCAAATTTCATTCCAATCCGTTTGGTAGTTTTGGAGAGATCGTGATTTAATAAATTTGACCCACCCAAATCCCCCTAAAATTTCGAATTTTTTTAAACTCTTTCCTAGCGAGCACCTATGGTCCTAGAGGAAGCTACGTACCAAATTTCGTTCTAATCCGTTCAGTAGTTTTTGAGGTTTTGTGATGTGTCAGTGAGTGAGTGAGTGGTAATTGGCTTTTATGTTTATAGATTATACTTCGAAAATCACCTGCGCATCGTGACGCATTAAGATCCAATTAATTAATTAATTAACGCATGTGTGTGTTTTAATTACCATGTTTTCTAAATATTCTCCAAGTCAAAAAGTTCAGAAGATTGACGCTTTAGCTAGCCTTGCGACTGCCTTGTATTAATCTTTACATTTTGGTTGAATATTTCATGATTATTTTATTAGTTTATTAGTAAACTGTCTTTATAACACAAAACACTTGGTGACAGCTAGAAAATTGAGAAATTAAGTTCCATTTCATTATTACATAATCAGTAAATTCGTTTTACCGTGTCTAAGAGAATAACTGTATTAAAATTACCTAGGCTTTCACTCTGTTTTCCACTTCGTTGTTTTATTCATACTTTAATGACGCCTAATGTTTACACGCCAAGGTGTGCAAAATACACAACGTTTAATTAACTTAATGCGAAGTAGACACTGTTTCCGGTCAAAATGTGTAAGGCACTGTTTCCGGCAGTAATAATTTATACTTCCATCTGATTTTACATTATAGTTGAAGGTACACTATATAGTGAATTTATTAAGCCTATTATCTATATTAATACACGTCTCTGTACGTATATGACAAGCCATTTATAATGTATTACCTTACTACATTTAATGAGCACATATAATTAGTAATTATTGCTTGTTATTCACTGCTGAATTTTATGATAAATGTTGTATTATTATAATTGATGGTTTTAGCTGAAGTAATTTCCTTCAAAGCTCGATCAATTTATACAGTTAAAACCCTAATTTGAACATAGAAACTCCAAATTGGCGTATTTATTTGGATTTCTGGTTAAGGGTAGGCTTAAGAAGAGCGTAAATAATTTCAAAAGGAACATAAACCCTATTTTGTTTAAGTAATTTAAGACTTTAAAGGAATTGAAGAAGTGAGAAAATTATACAAATTTTAATGTCTCTCTGCCTTATAAAATTACTTGTTTGTTTCTCAAAAATAAAGTTATCAGAGCTAAGGTTTGAAATGGTTCTCATATTACCATAAATAATAAAAACTGAAAAAATGTCTTAAATGTTAAAAAAAAAAAAATTAGTACAACAACAAATAAATATCTTATGGTACTGTCAAACTACTTTATGATGTCAAAAATATTATTTGTTTAACTTGTGACATTTATTTTCAAGAAATTCTGGGCAATGTTGATGAGATAAATTAATTTAACTAAATATATAAAATTATGTAGGCTATGTACCACACAAAAAATTAACCTTCTCTTGGCGGCCGAATGAAAATTATCGTAACGGTATATTTTATAATCGAATAGCTTAAACTAAACTATTGTGCAAAACTGTGATTTAAATAATATATTCTATTCTAGCCTACAAACTTTTGCTAATTTGTCAAAACATTTGAACTGTTTGCATTGTAGGTTTTACTATGTTTTCAACCCACTAAAATGGTTCTGTCAAGATGATTTATACACTGCCAACACTAAACGTTAAAACTCTTCACTAGGATATAGTTTCTAGGTAAATAATTGATTTTTAAATTTCTGATTGTTTTTAGCTAT
>JAGFPH010000047.1:865802-954457 GCA_018207615.1 Philaenus spumarius
TTAGAATATTATTTAGCCGTGGAGACTCTGGAGACACGTCTATGATTACAACCGTATATCTGGCAACACTGTCAGCTTTCGTTAGAATATTATTTAGCACTGGTAATCCTTCAAAACTCGATACACAAACCGTATATAAGGAAAATTTGAAGGTAGATGTGACTGGGAATTTTTTTCCTATTTTAGTATTACTCTATGTAAAAATACTATTTTATTAATATGTCAAAAATATTGTCTGTTATTTTAATTCATTTTAAACGTAACTTTTTTAATAGGAAAGTTTTCATGTGATACATCATTTTAATGTAGTATTTTAAGACAAAATCAATGATACAAACCGGACATCCACATCTCAAATCGTTCTGAAGATATTAGCATTTTTTTACATTGAATCATATCACTATTATTATTTATTGTAATCATATGTGATATTTATTATTATTATTATTATTATTATTGTTCATTATTGTTAAAATTTATGTACACTAAATTAAGACCTTATACCTCATTTTTAAGTCCTCAATCAAAATTCTTCGATAGATTTCAGTTTGATATTATACAACCTTAAATAACTGCAACAACTGCTAAAAACGTTAAAATGTTCCAATTTTTAAAGGTGTTGCCTCACTTGTGGCGCAAAGTCTACAAAAGCTACCACTTAACAAAAAAAAAAAAAATGACAATTTGGGTGACTACTGCGATGACGTTAAAAGATAACATCGATGACAGGCCAAGACAGACAACCCAGCTTAGTCGTTCCTGAACAGATGTCGTGTGTCTCTATGTTGTTGGTGATATATGTTTTAGGCGATTTTTAATGTCCTGACGACCTCTCACGAGTGAACAGTCTAAAGAAGGAACATACGTTCTGAAACGCGTAAAATATAGTTACAAGTATGTCGCAATACAAAGTAAGTATTAAAAACTCAAAACTTAAATAAATTTATATGGTTTAGTCATTTATATCTCTAAAAATATTCAGAGGTTAGGCTTTGTCTCAATTTATAGGAATCGAGGATTTTTGAAATGTTTAGTCAGCATAGACGCGAGTAGGCAACGTATTTTCAGTATGTGTGTGTTTCAATTTAAAATACTGTAATAGATTTTCATAAAACTATATCTCACATCATTAATGATAAATATAATAATTAAAAATTAAATTAATATTCTAAAGTAATTAATGTAATGCACTTTATTTCATTTAATTGTGTTTTTTGTACTTTCCTTATATTATTTTCGAAACTCATACATACAGTTTAACTCTCTCATAAATATAAAACTACTTATAATAAAGTCGCACAAATGCAACTCAAATAAATAACAACAAAACAGCCATTACTGTACATGATGTATATCCATTATTTCAACGGAATGAATCATACGGCTCACAGCTAGATAAACAAGTGACTCCGGTCAAGTGAAATCTGTGAAAAATGAATCTGTTAATTTATCCCTGTATTATTTCTGCTTTGTATTGCTATTCTTTACGATACATTAGGGAGTAATGTATTTTCCAGTGAAGGTTATGCTTTGCTAAAGATTATTTATTTTGATCAACTAAATGTACGATCCAACATGTTACTGCAATGTCGGGAATATGATTAGAATGCCCAATCTGTAGGTTTATTAATGTATATTGAGAGGCGTAATTTAATTATTATTTCAATTAGCTTTGGATTTTAGTACTAATACAGGGTTAAATGGTTTATTGTTAAATTTGGTTGGTTATTGAATCGTGTTTTGATCTTATTTTCAGGTACATTATATACATGGCATTATTTATCTGTAGAGAAAACCCAGGGGAGACCCCTTTGTGCTACGCACGCCAACTGATTTCTATCTCTTAAACTCTTATTTTATAATTTATTTTCTACAATGTTGTATGACTAATGGTAGCCGCAAAACTAACGTGGTACGTACCACAAAGCACCTAAATCAAATTAATAAGTTTATTACATAACATGAGTTGTAATTAAAATTTAAAAGGACTGACGTGACTTAGGCCTTCGCTTTATAAAACCTAACCTATAAATTAAAATTACAAATTATTTCAAAGTATGAAATCAGATGTTAATGGAAATTCAACAGAGAAATAGTCTGAAGTTAAATGTGTAAGTGTTAAGAATGAACAGTTGATTATTGTACGAACAGTATATATCTTCACTCAGCTGAACTAAGAGTTTATAAATGCTTATGATATAATATGAGTTGTAATAAAAATTTAAAACGTTTGGCATGACTTAATCTTTCCTATAAAATTTAACTTATAAATACATTTTTTTCCCAAAATGAACCCAGGTGTTAATGGAAATTGCACAGAGAAATAGCCTGAAGTGAAATGTGTATATGTATTAGAATGTATATGTTATTATTATCAACACTAAAGATCTTCAATCTTCAGCTGAACTAAAATGGACAAATTAATATAATATAACCAATAGTAAAAATCACATTTGCTTCTAAAGTCTGCGTAATATTAAACAATCAGTGACTTTTCCTCATTGAACAATAAGTCGGAAAGTATGCGTCTGACAGTTAAAGTTATATTCCTATTTACATTTTCTAAAGTAGATTACAATACACTAGAATTTGAGACCCAAGCGAGCTATGTACGTCTAGTAGTTCCTCAGATACAGCTCTTCAAATTAATATTAGGTATCTTTTCTAAAAAGTGAAAAAGTTTTGTTTGGTTTCTTATTTTGTTAAATATTGCCAAAAATACATCTCCCACGAAAATAGTCATAGGCAAGGTCTTGAAGTATACTTATTTAGCTTTAATTCTGGCGGCCACCTGTATGCTTGTCTCAAAGGTGGCGTATAACTGAAAACCTTCAAAATTAGATTCTGGGTTAATCAATAAACAGTTCACTCAGTAAAACAACAATCTAATTTTATAAAAACAATAGTTTCTTTATTTTGCACAGGTTTTTCGAAATAGTAAGTTTGTTTTTTACTATTTTCTATGGTCCAAATAACGTAGAATATACAGTACACAAATTAAAACTTAAAATTAAACAGGTATGATGCATATTTTGACTGGACTAACTTTATTACATCACTAAACAATTGTAAAGTACGATAGCATAGATTTTTCATTTGCAACAAATGTACAAAATTAAAGGTGTCCGTAATGTTTAGTTAACAACAACCTAATGAAGTTTTCAAATAGCCTACTTAACAAAGGTTTGTAGCTATGTTGTAGGCGGTATGTTTGACACTGCGTGCCGTTTTGTAGTTTTTGCAGAAGAAAGGTGTACGAGTTGAAATCTGAAAATATGCCTATTCTGTAATAGTTTTTTCTGTTAAACATTAGAAGATAACAATATAAACAATGAATTTTTTGCGGTACAACAAATAAAACCTGTCATTTAATGTTCCCGTTCTAACGTCTTAGTAAATTTTATGTTCAGGTGCACTAGCTGGGAAGTTAAGAATGTATGGCGTGACACATTTAAATACTTTTGAAGAAGATCATATCACTATGTTACACCTCACTCGAGCTATGCCATTTTACCTATTTTAAGTAGTTGAAAACACTTGAACGGTTTTGTGAATCTAAACCTGGCATCAGAACCATATTATATTATTAATGTGTGACACAAAATGTTGCAGTAAAAGTATAGTTTCAGAGTAAATCAACTCCAACACTTTATATTGTGTGGACATTAAAGTTACGCTTTTGCTATTCAATATACATTAATGCATTGTCAACTTTGTGTCATCTGCTGCCCCCCTTGGTTGTGGCTTGTCACTGAATAATTTGCAGCCTGCCTCCTTCCCCACCCCCTTGCGTGTATCACATAACTTAGTTTGTGACGTACACTTGTGGCTATATGGATGGGGTGATATGTCTTTGTGAAGGGGAGACGTGGTGTTTCTCTCGATAACTCCATTTCAATTTCTTGTTTGACCTATGTCTTACATTTTACACTAAAAACTGTTTGTAATCTCTGATTTTGATTTACGTACTTATTCAAAAACGTACATGAAGGCTAGGTACTGCTAAAACATAGAGCTTGCTTGCAGGCTTGAATATTTATAATTTCGATTTTAAGAATAAATCGTTTGTAAAAAGCTGGTTTTGATGTTTTTTTTCATAATTCACAGAAACGGCGAACGTAGAAATAGTGAAGACAGTAACGTCTCTCTAGGTTCGCCTATGCCCGTAAAGGTTGGTTTGGGGAACAATATTGAATCACGTTTCCACACATTGTAGCGATGATATTGTAAACATTTCAAATAGTACTTGAATATCTGTAGTCATGTTTTGTTTGCTTATGTCTACGCTAAAGTTATGTCTTGAGGTTTCAAGGGATCCATTGTTAAATATTTCATTAAAATAAATGCGATTGTTCTCTAGTTGAATGGTAACATATATACACATTCATACAAGTTCTACAATTTTACCGGCGTTTATTTGACACATTCACAAACAATATATCAAAACTAAATGTCGATTAAAAAGTGTTCTAATGAAAATTGCTGGGTTTGAAGAGAGAACTCAAATGTTTTTTTTATTTTTCAATTAGTGAACTTTTTTAAGATCGTTTGGAGGTTTAGTTGTTTCATTTTTAATGTAGAAGAATGTTTTTTAACTTAATATTATTCAACCTTAAAAAAACGACCTTCATTATTCACAATTTGTATCCGATTAAAGTTGTTTACAGAAATAAAGAAAATAGAAAATTTTTAATTTGAAAAATTCACATTTTAATAAATGAAATCAATTTTTTAAAGTTACTATTATTTTACCTGAAAATTATTTAAAACAATAAAATTTAATTAGAATATAAGTTCCAACTGAAATACATATATTTTAAAATTTCTATATTGTTCAATATTATTTCATCGATATACGCTCTCAAATGTTTAATTTGATCATTTCAGATAATAAATAAAACCAATTGATTGAAATAACTATTATTTTACTTGAAAATTGTAAATAAATAATATTTAATTGGAAGATAAATTCCAACTGAAATAAATATATTTTAAAATTTATATATTCTTTTTTTTATATATAAATATTTTATTGATATATTTTCTCAAATTTTTAATTTGATAATTTAAAATTTTAATAAGTAAAGCCAAATAATTACTATTATTTTACTTGAAAATTGTAAACAAATAATATTTAATTAAAAGACAAATTCAACTGAAATAAATATATTTTAAAATTTCTAATTGTTCAATATTTTATCGATATATTCTGTTTGCAAGTTTTTAAAGTAAACTCCCGGTTAACTATTGATAATTGCATACAAAATCAATCTAAGACATTTAATTTATATGTGGTACATATTTCAATCCGTGTGTAAAAAAATAATTGGAATACTAAAATTATTAATTTGTGTAATAATGTGTAAATATTAACAAAACTACAAGTGAGAAAAGTTTTACGGTTTACTGAATTTTTTGTGTGAATTAGCAAACTACCAGAAAACCTGGTTGACACAGAGATAAATCTTAATTCTATTTGCAGCCTACTGTTGTGTTATTTAATGCTATTTTATTTATATATATCATTTATGTATATAGATAACTGATTTTTTAATTGTGATAATTATTATTCCATGCACTTCCCTATCAAGGGTTAGTTTAACAGTTAATGTAGTTAAATACATATCAACATAATTCGGATGTATAACGTAAATTTAAAACGTAAAATATCTCGTAAAGTGTACACAAATCATCCCTCATAAAACACAATTTCCCCTTAATAAAACTGACTGAACCTATTGCAATTACGTACATTTGATAAATTAACAATCCGAGGTAATAAATCAATATTTATGTAAACAAAAGCCAGTAGTAAATAATATGTATTACTTGAGTTAACAGTTTTTCTGTAATTGAATTAAGTTGAGGAATAGAAATGGAGAAGAGGCTAATGTAACTGAAAGGTATTTAATTGCGCTAATTACAGTACTGTTGCCTAGTCTTAGTGTAGGTAGGTGCATTAGCTAATGGAAAATGGTAAAGCTAACAGTATTGTTTTCCATTGTAAGATAACAGCGTTGTTATGGAATTATAGTGCTGAAATAGTATATCATAAATAACCTGTAATATATTGGGAAGGGTCCTACAGACTGCCCATGTAGGTAATGTTAAACATAAACACATTTATTCATAGCTTATTATTAATTACTTATGGCTTGCAAATGCAATGGTTATCTTTTTAAAAAAAATCTCATATTCTTATCTCTAATTTGTATTTAGAAATATTGTAACTACCCTAATCAATATATTATATATTACATATATATATATATATATAATAAAAGTAAGCGCGGTATGTACGTGCGTACAATATAACTCCGCAACCCACCCCTGCAGCCCCATGGGGGTTATATGGTACGATAGCCGTCCATCCCTCCATCCACGAAAAAGGTTTCGGTTTTAAACTGCATGGGTTGGCTTCGGAGATATGTTCGTCAAAGAACTCTTCGCAACAATCAATGGGAAGTCTGTGAGCACCTGGGAATCGAGTGGCCTGAATGTTCTGGACCATGGAAGGGACTTCCTGTACATATTACATATTACTATTAAGTTATATATAGAAGAGAACAAATATTTGTATTTTAATAATTTGCGTCTAATATGTAAAATATTGTTCGTATAAAACATTTTAGGTGAAATGTAATCATAGACATAAACTGCACCACAAACTGGCGGAAATCATGGTTTTAGCGCTCACTAAGTGTTTGCTTTAAGTTTCAATTGCGGGGACACAGAATGCAAAAACATTTACTTATTAAATATGTTTAGTAAACATTTTTATTCGAAATAACATTCAAATTGTATTGTACATCTTAAATTAGACGAAATACATTTAGAAATATCTATTAAAAGATTGTATCCCTACACAGTTTAGTTTGTATATACCAATAAGGGAACTTTTATGAAGTATTGGTCTTTATAATTCGCTTGGAATGATTTACTCTGCAGGTTGAATCCATAACGCATATTTATAACGTAAACGATGCTGTACTTTGTAAACTGAAAGAACTCTACAACAGTTGAATTAATGGTGACTATTCTTTCTGTAGATTACGCAATAAACTTGTTTTGAACGAATGATGACGTAAAATATAAAACGCTATTTCAGTTACACTTCGTTGAAGCAATAAAACAAGGAGAGCTGCAATAAAGTGAATGATGACAGGTATTCTGTTATAATGATCCGCCTACCTTGGCTCTATGTGGAAGCATTTCAGAAACATTCATTTTACTGTTAAAATGTTTAAAATCACAGTTTATAGCATTCTTCTTTGTCTACTGGAAATTAGCTGGTTTATATAGTTTGAATTAAGTAGTTCTCGCTTTTGTTAGAAATACTTTGTATTTAATATTCTTCTTAAAGTACGAAATTAAAGACAACTTAATCAGCATAAAACCAACTTATTATATCTGACTGACTCATTTGCTCATCAAGATATGTCGTTAAAAATAAAAACATAAAAGTGTTGTTCCATATAAAAGAAAGGTTGTTCCATATCTATAATAGGTTCTGTGGTAAAAAAGTAGTACTCATTTCATTTTTTATGTCCCCTATATATATACCTGGATTTCCGTCATGCGACTTATTTTGTAGTTTACACTAAGCTTTCCTAGAACAGGTTCCCATCTTCAGGTGTTGAAATAACTAAACTCACATGTGAGCACGTCAAACAAAACTAAAAAGTACGAACACACAAACATACATACAAATTAGAACATAAAACATCACACTGCACATTGGAATGAAATATTGTTTACGGTACATTAAATAAATACACAAAACACGGAAATACTGCATAAAAATGTTACGGCATTGGTGCATGTTAGCATTACCGCGGTCAATCGTCAACTCCAAATTAGTACTCTGTTGAAGATGGAGGAGTGCGAAGCGCACGTGTCGAAGGTTGCACAATCACTTATCCAATACACGTAATTTTTTTTGCTAAACAGTTTATAGGCCCAGCAGTGGACATTTTTGGTACTTTTTTAATATCAAATTTCAGAAATTTTTATAAACGTTTAATACGTTTAATGAAAACTGAAACCGCGTGCATAACACTTGAAATTGATAGTCGCGTGTTAGTTTATCTCTATATTGTTTAAATTTAACGTTCACAAATACTCTAAACTATTTTTTTCTCTGGGTATTGGGGAAAGTTGTTGTTCTGTAATACACTTTGGTCATCTTAGAATGATTATATTTGTATGAATATTATAGTTTACTTAGTTACCGCCGGGAGAAGTTCCAATCGTGTGTCAATAATTAGCTAGAGTGTTTAATGCACATTACTTGCTTTAAAATACATTGATCTAACTATAATACAATACAACATTTTTCATGCAGCTCTTTAATTTCTAGCTCTCTTTTCTATTTGTATTTGAAGATGAATGCGAATGAGCATTATGGAACATCAGGGCAGTTTTCCATCTCCAAGACTAACGTCAAGTTAGAGAAAGTACCATTTAAGTTAAAAATTCCTTAAGTAGGCTACATTGTGTGTCACATGTTAGTTAATTTCCCTTGTACTTACTGAGAAACACCTGTTGTATTGTTATAACACATCAAACTTTATTATCAAAGAACAAGGGATGATATGATAAGGTTATCCTGAGCGTGTAACAAAGAAAGAAAAACGAAGAGGCTGAAACAGATTATTGAAGTGTATTGTCTACTTTAAATGGTTTATAGTATTGCCTAATGTATTAAACTTATTTTTGTACTATTCATAATATTTGTCTTTTGTTAACGACTTTTACTTTATGCCAGGTATACTCATGACAACGGGAAAAAAGATATAAATTCATCGCCTGTAACTAGGTTTGAGCCTAGGCAACCTATGTTGTAAATTCAAATTGGAACAGTTTGACGCCTTTACCCTCTCGGTCACCCTGCTTCTACATATTGAAACTGTTAAGAAGGTCTTTTAAGTTGTTTAATTCTGGGTGTTTTAATTTATTTTGTGCTAATAACTAATACAGTTTGATTTTGTTACAGGTAAGTGTCGAACCTAGGAGATGTAACATAATCACTCCTACTGTAAGTGATTTTAGGTTGCACATTTCACTGAAGTTAGTAAATTTATTAATATAAAGGCATGCTTACTAAGGTCTAATGCAGCATAATATTATAGTCGCTTATCTTAATTAGTTTGCAGATTATGCCGGAATAATCACACATATAAAGCACTATCGTCTCTTCTGTTTGTACAGTCCGTGCGTTGTCTTTTGTATTTTGGGTCTCTTAACTTTAAATTGTAAACGGTTAAGTTTTAACTGTTTATTTTATTCTTCCTGTATTCCGATATAATAGTCAGGAGGTGATATTAGTAAATCCAAATGCTGAACACAGGAGGAATTAAAGTCCTATATTTTTTAGATACCTTACTGGAAAGTAAAATAGTTGGCCTTCTCCACCGAAGTTTGCTGTCGATAAATATTTGTAGTTGTTTTATTTAAATTTATTTAGGCAATATAATGTAGAAATTTTCGTAAATACGTAACAAATAAATGTTGAAGTATAAATAACAATAACATAAACTAGACAGACTCATTGTGCCATCCACCTATGCTCGCCGAATCCACCAGTTTTGGCGAATCTATAATAAATTATACCTAACCTTTGTGAGTTGAATTTGAGTAATATGAGCTCTGCACCATCAATTTATTCAATGTAAGCCGTTAATCCTAACTCATAACATACCGTTGGACATAGGTCTACGTTTTTATTTACTTGAGATAAATGTTGTATTAATGATAGAAGTTATATATCGTTGGATTAGCTTTCATGTGTTCCCACACTAGCTCAAAATTTGAGAGTTTATTAAAAAATATATATGAGGGTGCCGCATCACAGGTGTGGTTCAATGATGGGCTAACGGATGAATTTGCAACCACTACAGGTGTTACACAAGGCTGCCTTCTTTCTCCGTTGTTGTTTGCTTTGTTCATAAATGATATTCACGATGCGGTTGACGGAGGTTTGTGGGTACTTTATGGTACTTTTGTATGCCGATGATTCAGTATTATTGGCCTCAGAGCCCAAAATATTGGAAAAAGTGATTGATAGGTTTAAAACTTATTGTGAAAGGTGGAATTTATTGGTAAATTTGGAAAAGTCAAAGATAATGGTATTTAGGCAGGGTGGTCGTTTGAGCACAAATGAAAAATGGAAATTTGGTGATGTAATAATAGAAATAGTAAACCAGTACAAGTACCTTGGACTTACATTCACACCACAATTATCACTCAATTCACATCTTACAGAGAGAATTACGGTAGCGAAATATGCATTAAATTCTTCATGGAGGAATCTTATGGTTAAAGATAGTATTCCAATTTCAACAAAACAGGCGGTTTTTGATGCAGCATGTAAATCAATAGTCACATATGGGTCACAAGTTTGGGGTTATAGACAAAATCCTATTATAGATAATTTTCAACGCTTTTTTTTAAAGAGAATGTTTGGCCTACCAAATAATACCCCTAATAGTGTATTATATTTAGAGACAAAGGCAAAATCTTTGAATTTAGAAACTTTAAAAATAAATTTTAAATATATAATTAGGTGCCTTAGCATGACAGACAATAGATTACCAAAACAACTAGTTAGGCAGGTCATTAAAAGGAATATTTCTTGGGCTAGGTTCTGGTTGGAAATGGGGGATAAAATGCACTACGATTTAGATTTTCTAAAGATAAAAAAAAATGGACAGGGAAATAAAATATTGAATGAATTATTGGCAAAATTGGAAGAAGAAGCGATGAATTCATGGAAAGAGAGGATTTTAAATTGTGAGGGGTATGATGTATACAATAAACTTGAATATAATCTTGGGGAGGCAGCTTATGTTAATGACAAATACACTCGAGAATTTATTAGTTTAATATTCAGAGCAAGGACTGCCACACTGCCTCTAAACGCTAGACCAGGCAGGAATGGAATTGAAAGGATGTGCTCTTTATGCAGTTCCCGGGAGGAGGAAACCATGATACATTTTATAGGAGAATGTTTAATATTAGGTGGCATTCGAGAAAAATATTTTAAATGTAAAGTAATTGATGGTAACAGATTGATAAGGATATTGAACGGGGAAAACTGGTTTAATTTAGTAAATTTCTTGAGAAGTGCGCTCAAGTATAGGAAGGCATTTATTTATGAGTTTAATTATTAGAACTTCCTCTTTGTTCAGGGTAATAAATCCAACCTGGCAGACGACCTACGGGTCATGCTGTAAGTGTGTAACTTTATTTTGGTATGAGTTATTATTTTGGTTAGTTATGTTGTATTTCTTTTGATTCAATGTTTTGTCTTGTATGTAGTGCAATAAACACACTTTATTATTATTATTATTATTATTATTATAACGCGCCACGAATCAATTCCTTTAGACGATAACGAACTAATAGGAGAGCAAGAGTAGCTCGTGGTTGTCAGTGCCAACCGCCCCTTTACGTGGCGCTGCCAAGCTTGATCATAGCCAGGATACTAGTTGGCAAACCCGCATGGCTTTTCTATTTGTTTGTTTAAGATCTGGCTGTCTTACTAGCTCCTACTTCAAGACTGATCTAGGGTTCATTATTTTTAGGTTACAATTTTAACAGAGACCTAGGGGATATTCTTATGATAGTGTTATTGGGTGTTCACCTTATAGGGAGTTGAGGCATATATTCAGAATGTCGTGTATTTTCAGCTACACAAAAAATAACAAATGTTCAAATAAGCTAAGAAACTTTAGTTCGATATATACAAGTGGTTTATTTGATTCCACGAATAACGAGAGACGGACTGTATGGTAATTTTACAACTACAATTTTGTATAAAAACCACCGTTTTCTGCCATACTTGAAACTATTGGAACGTTAACAGTCCTATTATGCTAACTAGGAGACTGCATGCACCATTGCATAGCATACATTATTCAGAATAAAATATCCGCCTTCAAAAAAAGACACATTGTCTTGCCTTAAGATAGGCTCTGTTGCATTTTTTTTAAATTGACAGTCTCCTCGAATTATACTTTGTATGTTCAAATTTATTTTGACGTTTTAAACAATATAGGCCCTAACAAAATTTCACAATCGGGTTGGAAATGTGAAGTTAACTTGGTCTGTTTTATTCCTTTAATGCATAAAAAGAATAATTATTCTGCATATGAGTCTAGAATAACATGTTTTATGATTCAAAGAATAAGATTATTAATCCTTTTATTAGGGATTTTTATTTTGTCATTTAAAATAATGTTTAATCAATCCACTATAATTATAATATGTGCATTGGTAGCAAAGTTGAGAGTTGTACCATTTCATATGTGAGCAACAAGATTAATAGAAGGTATTAGATGATTAAATTGTTTCATTTTATTAACTTGACAAAAACTAGTTACATTAATACTAATAAGATATTTTACTGTCAGTAATGGCATTATCCTTCCTGTCCTTGAACTTCAATTATTGGTTCTATTATTTCAATTGGATCAATCAAATTTCAATACACAAATTAATAACTTATAGTTCCATTAATAATATGGGATACATTTTAATAGGAGTAACAATTCAATTTTCACTACGAACAAGATTTTTTGTAATATTGGTTGAAAAGTAAAGGTTGTTAGTATTGTTACAGATTATATAGAATTTAATTCTCGAATTAGTTCTATTGTAACAATGTCCACTTATTTCACTCTTTATAAAATTTTTTCCAATATAGATGTACATAGATATCAAGTTTGTTTCTGTTCTTGTTAGGATGGTTTAATGCAATGCCTAAAACTGTGTGCATAATCAAATCAATGCAATAAAGACATTGTTACTTTTTGATGTTATATTCGGGAAGTACAAAATACAAACTCACAAATGTAATCTAATAAGACCCATTCTATACTTAAATTAACGAATACAGAAAAATAATAGAAGGGTCACTTGAGCCGAAAGCTGTCGCCACCCGTATAGAGTTGCCTACCACAAGATGGCGTCCGCTACGGATGAGTCACTGTAGTAGCGCGCGCCTAGATCAATAAGAAATCACCTTTGCAAAACCATAACATTTTTAGTTCAATGAGACTATCAGCTTAGATAGGCTAATTTACTATTTTGGTATCATAAAAGCAAAGTTGTGTTAATAAAATATTGTTTGTTAAATAAATACAGTTACAATCTTACTCTGACTTTATTGTTTATTTACATTTCCAAACCAGAAGAAACTAATAGTGGGCGATATTAAAGGAGATTTTAAACGGCGGAATATTAAGGCGAAAGTTTGTGTATAAAGCTAATATATTTTTCAAGGATCTAAAATAAGTTCTGCAATATAGTAATAAAGAATTATTTAAAAATTAAATACATGTCGGTAACTAATCTAATAAGTTATATTTAGCTGTATATACAAATATACTCAAAGTATGCCTTTCAAAACCGTAATTGTAAATTCCAAGCGGCAGCGTAGCGTATTTAGCGGTAGTCGCCGAGCCGCATAAAGCTATCTCAATCAACCTGCCTAATAACCAAACGACAAAAGCCAAATTAAAAAAAAATATTTTCATACGATTTTACTATTAAGACAACTTTTATACGCTTTGATAATTCACCTGCCCTAAAAATACGCAATTTCCCCACTATCTAACTTTTTCATGTCACGATTTAAAAATCACTCTAAACTGTCAAATTATTTTAGGTATTACAACTGCATTGAAGTTAAAATTAATACTTTCAATTACACCATTAGCATCCACACCTAATAAAGTTTAACTGTGTTAAGTTTCAAAATTTTATCTTTACGCTAAGTATTGTAAAACGAAGTGTGATTTAAAAGTGCTCACTAAAAATGTACCCGTGTTTGGACCGTCAGTAAGCGGGTTTGCCTACCGCAAGATGGCGGCGGTGGCGACAACTACGGTAAGTGTTTGTTAGTACATTTGTCCATTCTATTATTTTTCTGTGTTCGTTGACTTGAATGCGCAATTCATAATATGTTTGTAGTGGCTCTAATTTCATAAATTTTAGAGATATGTATACACGTTGTATCTACACTTTGTAATACATTTTTTATTCCGCTTTATTCAGCTCTACCAAAACCCTATTGGGATATCATTTAGGGTTTATATGGTGTTTAAAATATACATTTTCAATTTATTTCTTTTGTAGTATTTTTATTTAATTAAGTTAGAGAGAGGCTACATATATATTTTATAAACTTTTCGACTAGCTCAAAGGGTTTCCTCTCGATTCACACATAATCTGATAATTCCGAGGTTTAGGTGATTACTAATCTCACTGTCTCGAGTACATTTTTTTAGAAAGTTGATGTTATATAAAATCAATAAATTTAACCACTCATTCATATTTGAAACTGGGTATCTTAAAGTGAATTATTTAATGATGCAATATGTGTTTTAAAATATAAATGGTTCAATTTATTTGTTTATTAGTATTTTTATTTCATAAAGTATTACAAGTTAGAGAGCGGCTACGCATATATTTTATAAACTTTTCGACTTGTTTAAACGTTTTGAAACATACGAGTATAATCTGATAATACCGAGATGTGTGATCTCTATTCTCTGTAGTACATACTTTTAGAGTATCGTTGTAACCCGAAAATCTATTTTGATGAAATTTTCAACACATTTGTGTATTAAACTATATGTCGGGAAGTACCTAATTAATATCCTTGTCGTAAAAACATTTATTTGTGTTTTGGTTCCAGTCATTATTTAATTTTAATTAACATAAATATAAAACTATTTATATTCCAAACAAACAAATGGAACTGAAGCGCAGACCTGACATAAATAAAGGTCCTATTTTATAAGTCGGAACAAAAAGGACAATAAATAACTTTCAAAGAAGCATAACAACCATTACTGCATATGATGCATAGCTCCATTATTTCCGAGGAATGAATCATACGGCCACATCTGGGTGAACGAGTGATTCCGGTCAAGTGAAATCTGTTTAAAATTAAACTTTTAAAATATCTGTGCTTTGTTTATGCTTTTTTTGCATTGAGATTCTTTACAATTCGTTTGGTATTTCTGCCAATGTTTTTGCTTAAAGATTATTTATTACATTCAGTAGAAGAGCAATGTAACGAATTTGGTAAATACGCCCAATCGATAGGTTTATTAATGAGTGTGGAGAAACGTAATTCAATAATTAGTAATGTAATTAGTTTTTGATTTGATTTGAATTGATATTGAATTTAAAGCGTTGCATGTTGAATTGATAAACTTTACTCTTTATTATGAAATGTTTTTAGTCTATAGCTAATATGTTTTTTGCAGGTATAGCTAATATTTGTTTACTTTGACATTAACAATCTTTAAATACACATTTAATATCGCTCTATAGCAATGAAGGTCCTGAATATTTTAATTATCGTTGAAACATTTTTTACTAAATTTTTTATAAATTAATATAGCTAAACGAGGTTTTCAAAAATTTTCTCCCAATATATCTTCATTTAAGGTTTAACGTTTTAAAAAACTTTCAACTCCAGATAAGTGGTGAGGAATCAAAAGAAATATTAAATTGGAGGATATGGTGGTCTGAGTTCAAAATAGTTGATAAGCTAAACCAAGTATTATAAACTTATTTCATAAAATAATGGTATTAATGAACATGTTAGTACTACACTGGTCGAAAAGAATGTTATGCTTTATTTCACTTCCTTAGGTATTTTTTTCTGTAGGCGTTGCCGTGATGTTATTCTAGAACTTATTTATTACACTTTTCATACTGAGACGGATTAAGAACCGTTCAATGCCAATTTTAATTAATATATTTCAAAGTTTTAAAATATTCTAAGTCTGAAGCACTTGTTTGAAAGGGAAAAGTTTAGCAAGAAGATCAGGCTGCAAGGATCTGTAGAGTAAAGAAGGTTCTTAAGTGTTAAATACAAGTTTTAATTTTAATGTTAATATATTTAAAACGAGAGATACATAAATGTTATGCAAGAGACAATTTTAATATTTCTGGTTAATAAAAAAGATACAATCAAATGTATGACGAAAAAAACATTAAAATCAATAAAACCAACTATTTCAACAAACAAAATAAGGTAATTTACAACAATATGGCAAGAGGAAAATGCCAAAAAATTCCCCCCCCCCCCCCCCCACTATTACTAACTGATACTAAGTTTATTAATGTTTAAACTTAAAAGTTAAGTACTAAGAAGTAAATTTATAGAATCAATTTGATACAGAAAGTTAAATGGAAAAGTAGAACAATAATTTAACAAAAAAACAAGAAATAATAATGGAAATATATACTTTTAACCCTAGAAGTGGCAGTGTTAAATCGTTTTGAGATTTTTCCGTTTTTTTTGCGTTTGGAAGCATTTTTTCAAAAATTCGCCAAAAATAGTAATTTTATCTCAAACCAAAAGTGTTCCATAGTTTTTTTATAGAAAAACTTCCAAGGAATTCATATGTGTAATTAAAAAATTGATTGCTGTAAAATTGTTATAAAATTGCTGTAAAGTTATTAGCTCAGAAATCAGTAACGGAAAAAAAGAATCACAATTTAGGCCTAAATAAAAAGTAGTAGGCCTATACATTTTTTTAATTTTTTTTAAATATAAAAAAGTTGTGTAATTTAGTTTAAAATAGAAGTGTATAAGCAAAAATATCAATTTCAAAAAACATTTCACAAAACACAAATTTTATATAACCTTATATTTAGGAATCAGATACTACAAAATGAAAAAAATTGTCTAAATGTCTGTCAAATTTCACCAAAAATCGTACAAATAAAGTTATACAAAAGTAAAGAAATATTTTTATAATTTTTTCAAAGTCTACACAAGTTTCGTTATTTTGTTCTAAATAGAATTGTAAACAAAATAATAATAACAACATCAAAAATTTAATTCACAAAACACCAGTTTCTAGTTCCTACTATAAGACCGCTAACAAAATTATGAAACATTTATTAGATATATGCTGTACCCAAAAATGAAATTTTAGTATATCAAATTGTAGAGAATAAATCATAGAATTGAACTGTAAACTTGAAAAGTATAAAAAAACTTATAAAATAATAGGCCTAGGCCTAAAACAGTTAAGTTTGGTAAAGTTGATCTGAAAAAAAAACAAAACAAATATAATTATCACTTTTATAACCCTATTTTCACTCACAAACCCAATAAAACATTCTACACTAAATTCTTTATAACTGAACCACGACAATAACACAATTTTAGAAGTTATTTTACTCCACTAAATAAAAACAAACTAGGGCACTTAGAACTTAACTTGGTGGTCTTCTTTCGGCTAAATCACACATTTTTGAGGTTATGTAACTAGCAACTTATGAACACTAAATCACATTAATTTTGTATACTGGCAGAAAGCTTAGATCTTCTACTTCACAAACGTATAAGAATCTTTTGATAGATGTGTCAAGAATAATCATATAATCGATTCTAAAATAGGTTCTCCATTGGTTAAAAAACTGTCCAATTGCAGGGGTTTACAAGAAATCCCATAACATCGAAATTATAAGAGTGATAGATATTTGCAACAGTCAGTAACAAGTGAATAAGTGCCAAATATGTTGGGTATTATAATCCCTGGAGAAACTAGACGATAAGGATTACCAGGACTTGATTCATGCGTCTGCATCTTTTACGTCATCAGGTCATCCGACCTACGAGACCTACAGGAACACCTAAAACTTAAACTCCCAAGGTACTGCCTACATTACTTGTTGGGGAATATATTCAATATTGAAAAAAATTTCAAATTCATTTTAATAAATTAACTCTGGGAAAAATGTACTTAATAATTAATTAAAAGTCTGCTTTATCTCTCATAACAGTTTTTTTATAACTTTATTTAAAATGTTAATCACTAAAGAAATAGAAAAGAGTTAAACTAAAAATGCATTAAATGTTGTATGAATATACGATTATTAGGTTATATGGATTAGTAACACTTGTAATTTTCAGTTTTATTAATGTATAGATATTTTATTTTAAACTTAACTCAAAATCTTTTCATTTCATAGTTAGATATTCCTGAACTACCATTGATTATGATATATGTGTGTCAAGTTAATTATAACTATGAGATACAAATCATCCTTCAAACGTTACGACTCCAGAAAGAATCTCGGCAAAAATAATAAGGATATTTTAAATTCAGGAAAGGTAATATAGGAAGGAGTAGTGTACTACTGCGATACTATTTCTTGCGAAAACTTGCTCCATCCCAAAGCGTAGTTAAGCTCAGAGCGGTATGGGCACTTGAAAGAGGGTGAGTACATTTTTCAAATTGTCTTTTTCTTTTTTCCATACAAATGATTATTATTGTAAAGTTTTGTTGTGCACGACACTTGCCTCGACCTGCGTGGACACCAATCCACAAGATTTGCATTTATTTTGTTTAATTACTTTTATGGAAAATTTTTATAAATATACAAAAACACTCTTACTATTTATAGTACCATTTATAGTCAGAGGTTGATTCTATTATATTTGTGTATACATACGTTTTTAATATTTGTACCAGACTAATCTGTAGAATTGATTAAACATATTATGTAAAAATACATTTGATATAAAAACATGGTTACAGTGATGATTAGTAAGATTTATTAAAACTCAACTAACATTTAAAAACAGTGAATTAAATGTTTACAATTTGGCCATTTATATGGAACATTTGATTTAGGCCTATAATGCAATTTACAAATTTGTTGGTTGTTAATGTTAACGTCTTAATTCAAATGAGTAATAAGTTCCAGTCAAACACACTATATGATTTGGCAATAAGGATCTCTGTGTTGCATACTCGAACACCAGGTAGTCGGTGGACCGTTCCTTTGGATAATTAAACGTCTACGGTTTGGTATACCTCATAGTTGTGTTTTCTGGGATGTGAACGTTTTAATATAGCTAATGATGAAACATATGTTTCAAAACTCGCAATCAACATGCAGTACAAAATCTATCGGATAAAAGGAAATTTCAGCTATGATTAATAAGTGTTGCAATGAAGTATGAAACATTTTCTTTAGTTCGATAGCTTTTGTTCTTGGGTGTTAACAAAATATACTAGCATAAGAAAACACTCACCTAAATGAATTAACAAAGCAAATATACAACTTAAATTTAAAATCATTTAATGTATTTATATAATGGTATATTTAATACGTATCTTTTAATCTACATCCAGGTCACTTGGATCCTGGCTTAGTTTTGATTAGGACGAGGCACTTCGAACTGGGTAGGGTGGGGATGGCGGAGACCTGGGTCCTGATGCGTGCGCAGTAGGGCCAGATGTTTGCGTGAATGACAGGAATTGTTTTATATAATAGATAGATTTATGCCATTATTAGTTATATCATTGAATGGAGTTACTACAGGAATCTCCTACTATTACATACAACTAAACTAATTTTAGTTTTTTATTACAGTGGCTAAGAAGATACTTGCATTACTTTAAGTTCTGTAAGTGTAATTTTGTTATAGAATTGATTTATTTGGTAATTTGCTATGGGTACTTACTCAAAACATTTTGCAAAAATGTTGTATTTATATTACTTTTCTCTTATACAAAGCCCTTCAACATTATTATTTCGAAAGATTTCACTCTCCCGCGTCCATGAAGCCCGCAATTATTTATTTAACGGTGAGATGTGAGCTTTTTTGTGAGGTTCCGTTTTACTTTTCGGAATATCATAGGTTGAAATACGGCTATTTACGTAGGCTTTGCTATGAGATTTTCGTTTGACTTATTGCTAGACTAAAATAAAATTTTATTTAGCTATTACATTTGAAAGTAAAAGGGTTTTGATTTAAAATTATGTTATTTTCGCCTGTTCAAACTATGCGGCTTCCATAACGTGTAATTATTGCGTTATGGAATAAATAAATCGACAAATTTTGTTTCGTACAAATTAAAGATTTTGAATACGTGCTTTTGCAAAGTTCTCCTTTTACTAACTCAGCTCAATTCACTAAACGATAATAAAGAGGAAATAAATAATTTCGACAGTCTGCCATGTTGCATTTCTTTGAAAATCCATTGTGATTGTGAAAGTATATAAGATACTTCAGTTTTGGCGTAGTTGTTTATGTAACATTATATTATATTAATATATATTAATATATTGTTTTTTTTAATGACAGCAGTTGAAATTGTTAACATTTAAGTTACATGCAATCTGTAAAACCGTAAAATTCATAAAAAAGTAACATAACTTGACAAAGAATCGTCGATAAATAACTTAAAAAATAAAATAATCACAACTTTTAAATGTTAAAGAATACATTTCCATTTTTTACAAACGCTGTAAAAATTATTTGATTATTATTCTAAAAAAGAGTCTAAATTCTAAACGATTTTTTTTCTAGATTATCTTAAGTGTTGTAGCAATTACCAAGAAATAATTTTGTCTAATAACTCGTTAGTGTAAAGAAATATATTTGACATAAAAAGTGAGCTTAGGTGTCAGTAATATTACGTTGTGTTTACCTTTAATTATGGTTTACATCAACCATTAACCATTAACGATGGCGTTACACCCCTGTAACATCTACTGGTACTTAAATAACCGGAGAGTAAATGGGCAGTATTAAAACGTGAAGCAAACTGGACCAAGTTTATTGTGCTTTAAATCTGTGAATTTATTCTTGCACTAACTGCAATTTATAGCTCGCTAAAATTAGACAGAAAACTATAAAAAAGCTCTCTTCTTGGCTGACCTAGGTGTATCATTTGTCGATGAAAGCCGTTGAGGAAAAATGTAAGGCATCTCTGCTATCCATTGGTTGCTTCTGAGCAGGTTCATCTGAGGCATGGTTTGCAAATTTAATGACAACGTGAATCAATTAATAGAAGTTTAAGTTTTTGTAAGGTTTTTGACTCTCTTTTGATATGTGATTTTTATTAATGCAGTTTATCTTCATTTGCAGTTTAGTGGAAGGTATGCAGAACGTTTAGAGACATATTAATTACATCATTATATTGATAATGTTTACCTGATCTGGGTATTATAAATTGAACTAAAAAAGTCCGACGTCGGCGTTGGTAGAAAGAAGCGCTCTCGTGATGTAATTATTTTTTCATACTCGACAACAAACACAATGCTATACCTTGTACTACGAGGTATTAATGCGAAAATGTATAGCCTACAGTGTGAGACAAAAGTAGGCTATGGATACACCCTGTTAAATTTTAAATGGATAAAGATAGAAAAATGAAACACAGAACACCTTGCTAGGAAATAGAAGTGAACTTTTTAGTTACTATTAAAACTTTGACCATTCCCTCAAAATGGGATTTTTGGAGGGCAGCTCAAAATTTTTAAATGTAAAGACCCATTAAGTGACACCTCATTTTAAAGTTCTTGATTAAAGAAGAAGAACAGTGGAAACTAGAGCTTTCTATCTCAACCCAGTACAACATGGCAGCTCATTGAAATTAAGTACAACTTAATTGAGGCAAACATGAACGTCCACATTCAGGTGGTAAATAACCCCAATAGACATCCACTTTTCTTAAAACTCAAACCTGTTTTACAGTTATTACCTGCTGTAGGGTAGACCTTCCTCATCTTATCAATTTTGAGGAAGTCCATTATCAGGCTAGTTTCTGCTTGAAATCAACAAAGTTAAGACGTGTTTATTTGATACTGTACGTTGAAATGGAGAGTTTAAGCGAACAAGAGCGTATTATGATCCTGATGATGCGAGGCTACGGAGACCGGTTGAGATCTTATGATGAAGTAAGGAATTTATTTAACGACACTTATCCTAATCAAAATCCAGTATCTAAATCAGGAGTTCAAAAAACTATCCAAACATACATCCAAACTATCCACAGCCTCAAACATGGAAGACCAAAATTGTCTACAAACGAAGCATTGTCACTTGACGTTTTACAGTTTGTTGTAGAGGATCCTCATGCTTCAACAAGAAAAGTTTCCCTAATGTTTGACTAAGTTCAGACATTAGTTTGTAGAGATTTACATGGTGGTGATTTTATAGCGTATAAAATTCGTTTAGTTCAACACGCTAAGTGAGGACGATTTTGATCGTCGATTAGAATTTTGTGAACTGATGATAAGGAACATTGATAACAATATAATGAGAATGAACAACATTGCTTTCTCAGACGAAGCAACTTTCATGTTAAACGGCAAAGTTAACAGACACAATTGTCGTTATTGGGCTGATGTTAACCCTCGTTAGATGAAGTGCAACACACCCAGCACTCTGAAAAATGGAACGATTGACTTTGCATTGTGACGGTTCAGTTTGTTATTCCCTTTTTTATTGATGAGAATCTTAATGCCGAGGTTTACCAGGAAATGCTACAAAATCAGATTTATCCAGCTATCCAAGCAGCAACCAACAACTGTAATCAAGTTTGGTTCCAGCAGGTTGGAGCACTTCCACACTAATGCCTGCTTGTATTTAAACAATATTTTTCCCAATCGCTGGATAGGCAGAAGCGGAAGTATCGGGTGGCCACCAAGATTGCCAGATCTATCTCCACTGGACTACTTTGTGTGGGGTTACATTAAAAACAACGTGTATAAAACGAAATCCCAGTGCATTAATGACCTTAGGTATAGAGTAGTAGCGCAAATTCAAAAAATCCCGCGTGAATCCGTACAGCGTGTCGTTTTAAGTTTTGACGACAAGCTTGGACATTATCAAACTGTCCTGGGGCAGCAGTTTGAACACCTGTTATAATAAACGGTATCAGTTAACTGACACAAACTTTCTCCCAACTTACTGTAGTCAAAATAATATTGTTTTCGATCATTTTATTTATTACTTTTTAGAACAAAACAAAAAAATAATATTCTACCTACGTCAATCGTATAAAAAAATTATTGCCCATGGCCATGATCGCTACCATGGTGCTACCCCGTGCGGCTGCCGCCGCGATGCTAGATTGAAAACATAAACTTGTTTATTTTTAAACATTTCCCCATAATTATAAAACGCCGAAGTTTTGATAAAAGAGGGTCGTGTCATTTTGTTTGGCATCTTAAGCACTATAAATACTGAAAATTTGATCAAAATCGTTAGAGCCGTTTTTGAGAAATT
Source organism: Philaenus spumarius (assembly GCA_018207615.1). NCBI lineage: Eukaryota > Metazoa > Arthropoda > Insecta > Hemiptera > Aphrophoridae > Philaenus > Philaenus spumarius. The sequence goes on from JAGFPH010000047.1 coordinate 888,865, forward strand.
TGCATTTTTGTCGTTTTGTATGGGTTTTTAGGGGTAAATTACCCTTAAAAATTAAAAATTCCAAAAAATGAAAAAAACGCCTGGAGATATTAGGGTTTAGTACCTACATACCAAATTTCATGAAAATCGGACCAATAGTGTCCTCTCTGGTCGTGTATTCATACTGACAGACTGACAGACAGACACCACTCTAAAAACACTTTTTTGGGTTCAGGGAGCACCAAAACAAAAAATTCCACTAAAAATATTTTTGGGTTCAGGGAGCACCAACACAGATAATTGCACTAAACCATTTTTTGGGGTTCTGGGAGCACCAAAACAGATAATTCAACTGAAAATTCAAATTTGAACATTTTTACGAAAACAATACTTTCTCCATATAGGCCTACTACGTATAGGGTGGAGAAAGTAAAAAACACAGGTTAGTAAGTTTAAGCCGTTTTATTGTTTAATGTAATTGTAATTACTAGTGCTATTGTAATACAAATTATTAATATTATATTATAACAATAAGTTTATTTCATTAGCTCTTTATTTTATCTGTTTCTCAAATTCAATGTTTTCAGTTAACAGTAAATTTCCTTAATATTAGAACCAGGTTCTGAAAATTTCAATGAGCTTCCATTTTGTATTGGGTTGAGATAGGAAGCTCTAGTTTCCACTGTTCTTCGTCTTTAATCAAGACTTTTAAAATGAAATGTCACTTAATGGGTCTTTACATTTAAACATTTTGAGCTGCCCCCCAAACATCCTATTTTGGGGAAATGGGAAAAGCTTTAATAGTGACTAAACAGTTCAATTTTATTTCCTATAAAGTTGTTCTGAGTTTTATTTTTATATCTTTATCCGTTTAAAATTTAACAGGGTGTAACTATACTTTTGACTCACACCGTATATTTGTGAGGCCGAAATACCTAGTGAAATCACTCATAGTTTGGGTAATTTTGAAAATAGATTTAATGCCTAATGGACTTTTACAAACTACGAGTATGAACGAAATAATTTGTGACCTGTCTTGTTGTGTGAATTTTATAGTAAATTAATTTAGTTTAAACAACTTTCATTATAAAATGTAAGCTACGCTAAACTTTCTCGCTCACAATCATTCAGATTACCTAAAGAGATGTAAAGAGATATCAAATTTGTATTTCTTTATATGTAAAACAAGTAAAGTGGTTGCATCGTAAATAGGCCGATTTCGGTTGATTAAATATTCATACTAGGATTTCGTATTGTCCGGATATAAAACCAATGAAACTCTTTATGCTCAAAAATGGTATTTGGAATGAAGCCAGCCTGTTTCATTTGTATATCTGCCGTTTGTCCAATGAAACAACGCGATAGGCTTGATAAATTTATGTTTAGTTTATTATATATTTTTTTATTTTGTGATTAATGTATGTATATGATTTGTTGCAAAGTAAACACAATTAAGTTAAACCGAATGTTATAAAATGAAATTATATTTTAATCATATTTACAAAGTATGATTTGTGAGTAAATTTCTAAAATGTAATAACTCTGATTTGTAATTTTTGTTTGTACAACTTCTGGTTTCAGTCACAAGGTTTTGTTTGGCCATTTACAATCTCTTTTCTCCAGTACCATCTGCGTTAGCACGAGCAAGATGAAATCAATATTTCGAGAAAATTGTTTAATTTTTTCTTACAATTTTGAAGATGTTTACCTCTTGTGCTGGAAATTTTCTGGACTGTAGTAACAGGTTGTTTTGTGTGTTAGGTTTTCTATAATACAAACCTTTTACTTTTTTAGTCCGAAATCCTTTGGAAAAAAGCACACTATTTAATTCGATACAAACTTAAAATAATCTATACTTGTATTAGTGATAAGAACAGAATCTGAATTATATCAGTTCCTAAATGGCATACTTCTTATTGGTATACAGGCTGATACTGTAATGCGTGGAGGTGATTTTATTCATGCAGGGTCTTAACATCTTTCTATAAACATTTGTCCGAAACAATTCTTTCACTAGCTGTAAGAATTTTCGTTTTTTTTTACTAAATAATTTGTATATACCTGCTAAACCGATTGAGTTGAAATGGTTCACATCACTGATCTTAGTAAGGACTCTAAAGCAGCAAATTTGTATAAGTATATTTGTGTAGTTCATTTAATTTAATATTAAATTGTACCAAACTATCGTACATAACAACAATCATTAGTAAAACAACAATCATTAGTGCATTTCAATGCTTAGTGCCTAAAGCTCTCAGCAATGTACACTAATGGGCGATGTTTTATTGTTACTATCTGTTACATCATTCGATAGGAAACTAAACGTGCTACATAAATTTACTCTTGACGTTTTTTATTCAAATTGTTTTTATCGAGTTGTTTCCAATTAAAATCACACTGATTGAATGAAACCCCGAACACAAATAGAAGGAACAAAAAACAATAACAGAACAAGTTAATTAAAAGTTATGTTTATTGTGATACTCTTATGCACATTTCAATGACATAGAATCATCCTCAGAGGGCTACAATAAACATAACGTTTCATTTAACTTGTTCTTGTTATTGCTCTTTTTTCCTTCTATTTGTGGTTCGGGGTTTCATTTTATCAGTGTGAATTTGTCGCCACAGTGCTCTTCAACCTTTCCAATTAAAATGTTTAAATGATCGCCATTTTGAAAAAATCATTGGAACACGATTGTTTTTTTAAACTAAGTCTTTATTTTACTGTACACAATTGGCTTAGCCGTTATAGAGATATACATTATTTAATAGAAAAAATATCAATGATCACCCCCTGAGTTATATCCGCATTACAGAATCACTCTGTACATTTCAAACATCAAACAAGATGAAAAGATGGAACACTTTTTCGAGACTTCGGCTCGCGTTTTTTTTTTATATCTGTCAAAATCTTGTTTTCAGTACCCAAAAAACATATAAAATGTAATCCACACTGTATTTTTAAAAGTTTGACCCACTAACTTTATTTTGACGCGCTACGACTCTTTAACCATAAAAATCTGTTTTCCCCTATCCAAAATCATATAAAACGTGATGCCACACTATATTTTCAAAATGTTGACCCAATATTTTCAAAATTTTGATCCAAAAACGTGACCCCGACGCGCTATGACTCACGCTAGAAAGTTCAAAAGCTTTTCAATTTTCCGCAATAAAATTACGAGGATTTTGACACCACCAGAAGTTTTCTACGACGTCTGTGAGTGCATATATCGTGTTAACAGACAGAAATACTACAAATGATCGCATAATTTCAATACTTCGGCATTTTAATGCGAGCAGAAGTAACAATACAGTGTATCGAATTATCTATAGCACATAAAATATTTTACGTGCATAATAATGCATCGGATAATTTAGTCCGCAAGATATTGAAGTTATATTTTAATGTTGCGTCTAAATAAGTTTAGTGTGATAATTCGTCAAGTTTAGCAAGTATAAAGTGTCCGTAGGCATATTATACAGAATCATTTTACAAATGTATACACATTTTTAACTTACATATTTAATTAATGGAAACATTTGCTGTTTGAAAACCTTCATCTGCTAACGATTCAAAACAGCTGTTTTTTTAAAGCAGTGTAACTGACTGTTATTATTTCTCTCATCTAGTATGTGATAAATAAGGTCAGTTTTTAAGTGTTAACGGAATTTGGAACACAACCACCGACAAGAGTAACAATTGCAAGGATTATTGACAAATTTGAAGTATATGGAATAGTGAGAAATGTGAACAAGGAGTGGTGTGAACAGAGAAAACCCTTTACAAGTAATGAAAATGTCGAGGTGGTTTTACCACAACAATAAAGAAATACCCAAAGAAATCTCTTAGGCAGTTCTTTCATGAGACTAATTTAAAAAAAAAGATAGAGCACAAAGAATAGAATAAGCTAATAAGTGGATTCCATGAATTCTGTCTGCATTCAATTGGAAGATCCAGACAGGCAAGTACAGTTTTTTGAATGTGTGTAGCAAATGAAAGGTCGATTGATTTAATTGTTTGGTCAGATGAAGCAACCGTTAAACTCAATGGAACATAACTAACTGTGTTTACTGGGCTGACGAAAATCCACACATAATTGAACAGAAGCCAGTAAATTTAGCAGGCCTAACAGTATGGTGTAGATAACTTTCATGAGTAAAATTGGACCATTTTCCTTTGAAGGATCACTCACCGGTGGAGCTCATTTATTCCTGCTTTAAAGAACCTTTGTGACGTGTATTTTCAACAAGATAGGGCGCCACCACATTGTTATCGTAACGACACATCTATGGTGGGCGAAGAGAAGTGCTTCAGAGTCTCAAGGTAGATCTCCAGACTTAATACTCAAACGCCTTTGAAAGGCACAAAACCAAAGACACTGGAAAACCGAAACGTCACATCAAAAATGCTTTCCCTTAAGACGAGATCCCTATAGATACAGTTCACCGTTTTGAACATTTATAATATTAAATTGAAATACAACACACACGTATCATAAAACTAAATGTTTTCTTTAATTAAATATATTTGTTCAAATGTGTACCTTATTTTAGACACGTATATTATCTCTTGGTGCGTCCTACTTGCCGTCCATCCTTATGCCACTTATATATGTATCTACTGTAACTACTATACAAAGTTTCAAAAATAATTAAAATCCTATATTATACTTCACTCATTTATATCAAATGTACAGTCCGGAAAATTAATACTACAATAGCAATTATTTTATCTTTACTATAATTCACGGCCTCAATCACGGTTTAATCCCATTTAAAACCGTAGTAGTTTTTGAGTTAAATTATGATAAAAAAATAACACTTTTTTTAGGTCTATAATGAGTTATAGAAGCTTGTTTGAAAGTATTAATGACGTAATTTAATGGGTGTTTTCAATGGTGATGTTTTAGTAACAAAATTCCCAACAGCTCATATCTGTAACGGATCAGCTCCTAGGCATTATATTGTAGTTATGACAATGGCATTGTGTTAAAATTATGTTAAAATACTATTTGAATAAAAGTGATCCCAGCTCAGGGCACATTGCCGGTGTAATTACAAAGAGGCCTTGTCAACTTTATTATAATAACCTGAACATTATCTCTTTTATTAGCATACATAAAGTACCGTTTATGTCTTTTATTGTTTTTACGACGCATCGGTTTTATTCGTAAAACTTATTCAAGTTGTTTTACATTTCATTTCGTCAATGAATAAAAGCAGTTTATTAGTATTTGTATATCTTGTTTGTCGTATCATGTATTATTTTGAATTAGATATGTACGAAGCAGTTTATTAGTTCTAAACAATTTTGAATAAACATAACTTAAATAAATTAAACTGAATGAAATAAACATTAAAATTCAAAATTAATGACACTATTTCCTAACAAATTTGTTACATTGCATAAACTGGCCTATATAGTAAAAAATTTAAAAATACACATTTCCTAGTTGTCGGTATACTTCTTATTGAATCTTTTATGATATAAAAAATTAAATATTACGACCTGAAGCCTGTTGTATATATATACACTAGTATTGTTAGTGCATTTCACAAGTACAAATTTACTAAATAATTAGTACTATTTTGTGTTGCAATTGAATATCTAATAATATTACTTGTTTTTACAAGTAAAATGTTACAAAACATTGATCCAGCTGTGATCAGCTAATTACTGAAAACAAACTAGTTCGAGTATTTGTATTAATTATAAAGCTTGTAAATCGTCTTACTTTAAAATGGCAAAAAACATAAAAAATTGCGCTTTTTAAAATAACAAAAATAATATTTTATATACAATTTAAGTATTTGACTATTGCATAACTAAAAAAGCGTTCATAATTTTACCTAATATTTCTTATAGTAATAAATATTACACAGCTAAACTTAGGTACCAACTTTTAATAAAAGAATGTAAGTTATTATCACTTGTAAAAAAAACCACTTGTGTTCGCTAATATTTTGTTTACACTATTATTATTACTGAGTATGATTCAGCAAAAGCGTGTACAGTACAATAATATAATTAGTTAATTCCTTGGCTGTTTTAGACAATTGCCAATACATTTTCGTTTTGTAATCGGTTATTCTTTGGCTTACAGAAGCAGTAATTTTATTACTGACATTTAGTTGTGTCGTTGAATAAAGACAATAATTTTGTATCTTGCCCGACTGCCGAAAATATTTGAAAAAATTTTCCGACTGCCGGATAACAAAGCTGTTTCGCAATAAATGTTTTATGAAGGAATACCTTCAGGCCTAGATATGAAACATCTGTTAAATTATTCTAAACTGACAAACCAGCCATTAAGTTAGTGCAAAACCTCCTCACTAGAGTGCGCATTATCAGGTGTTGATTGTTGAAATGAACTTTAGAAGAACAGGTTTTAAAATCTTAGTTTTATAATTATACATAAGGGATAATTAAAGTGTACACTTGCTAATTAATTTACAAAATTTAAAAACTAATTGAATTTAATTATTTATGAAAATAAGTAAACCTAGTTTTTTAATATATTGGATGTTTACATTTATATGCCCCCATCCAGTAATTTAAGATTTTGACAAAAAAATGTATTATTTATGCTGTATAGGCCTATATTAAATTTACAAATCAAATTTATATAACTAAATTATAAAATTTACACTTTATAATATACGTATATTATTTATTTATTTTGATACCTTGAATCACCTACCGCAGTCAAGACCCATATTTTTGGAAAGCCCTCCAGAGTCCAAAAATGCTCTCTCTCTCTCTATGAGAGAGGGGGAGGGGGGAGAGAGAGAGAGTGAGAGGGAGAGAGCGAGAGAGAGAGAGAGACAGGGTGAGTCGTAAGTAATCAGCAAGTAATCGTAAGTAATTCGGGAGGTGATATGATGGGACTCTAAAAATAAGCGAAAACGTTCATAAACACAGTTTCGTCAACGATTTGGCTATTTTTTTAACTACCAAAAACTAACGATAACTTCGTTTTAATTTGGTATTTACATTGTTTATAAAAGTTTTTATCAGTATATTATCAAGATCCAAATCTTTACTATGTAAATATAAAAAAATGGCGACCATGTAAAATGTTTAAAGTCAAATATCTCGGAAACAGTAAGTTGTACGAAAATGTTATGTTATTAAAATATTTATATTTTTAATAACAACTAAAGTGGATTTTTACTTTTCTGAACCTCCAAAAGTAACCAAATAATTGTAAAATAAACCTAAAACGAGAAAATGGTTAGTTGTCACCATGAAGACACAAAACATTATGATAGGCGGACTAGTTATTTCTTTCAATACAGTAATTTTAACTTGTTTAAAACTTTAAAGTGTTCTATATTACAACCTTTTAAATTACCAAAATTGACAACTGCGCACTCGCGTCTATTTTAAAACAAGATGTTAACATAGTCGGCATTTTGACGTATATATAAACATGTACATTTTTGATTAGTAATTTCATTTTAATTTAATTCAATAACCCTTTTATTGAAAAGCTAATTATGTCAGACTGTGTTATTAGTTGACTCCATTAAAATGTAAACTAGGATAAACAAATCGCAATTAACTGATTTGGAAATAGTTATTCCGAAACGGCTGTAATTGCCGTCTGTGGAAATTAATCCCGCAACCGGTTGTAGTTTGGCAGATTTCATTAGGTCGTTAATTTAACCGCAGAAATCGTTCACCGTTATGAATATAACATTTCTAAATTAGTGATTGGACATTTTACATATAGCCTACATAGTGATGTGAAATATTGTGCGCTATGATTCGTTAAAAGCGACCAAAAAATATATTTTGTGGTAGTTTATAGTACAGTTGGTGGAGGTTGGTAAAGAGGGTTGGTAGCAGTGTTCCGAGATTGATATACGAAATACGTAGTATGTGACCCACTACTGTAACAGCATATAAATAAACCATGATATAATATTTATTTTGTAATTCGGGTTGAGCTGGCTAAATCGTTAATGATAAACCAAAAGGGAAAGCGGGAAAAGTATTGGCAATGCAAAAATTAACAAAAGTGTAATACAGCATACTATTTTTATCCATTTCAGATGTTTTAATAAATAACTCAATTAAAAGGTAATTCAAGTTTAGTTAAAATAGGAACTTTACATTAAGCTGCGCACAGTTTTTGTGAAAGAAATATTATTTGAAGTAATTGATCGTAATAAATTATTATCTGCTTGTTCTAGAATACAACAATTTAAGGACAAGAAATTTTAATATTAATTGTAACACACTGTTTAAAAATTAGTAGTCGAAATAATTATTAAACATTGTTTTATTATATTTCTAAAACATTACACCAGTTACAAATTTCATTTATACTAGGTTTACTTAGTTTGTTATATTTCGTCACAAGTGCCAAGATAGAATTTTTTGGTATGTTATCAAGGAACGAAGAAGCAATTTTGGGATAAGTTAATATAAGCGATCATTTTCGTTTTACTGCAAAGAACAAGTGATAGTAAATAAACAATTTTGATTTAATGGAATACTATTATATGAAAAGTTTTGATTCTTAGCAAAAAGTTTAATAAAACAAGCTCGTATCTAAGGCCTCACTTATTGCTTGTTAAATTTATTAGAAATATGTCCATATATTTAAAAAGAAAAATTGATGTACAATTAATATTTTGCTTAATATTTGCTTTAGTTTTTATAAAGCCTGCGGTATTTTGAGGTCACATATCAACTGACTTTTGTGTCGCGTTCTTAGTACTACCAAAAAATCAAAATTTATTGCAAGTTATTGACATTAAGTGCAACTGTTTTTGCAGCAGTGTGGTGAAAAATATATTTCTATGATGTTGCAAATTTTTAGATGCACAGTTTGTAGGCTTTTATCTCGCCTTAGGCGTAAACATATTTTTTCTTGTCATGTTGAATGGATTTTTTAAATCGTACCAAGATAGGCAAAAATTACATTTTTTATTTTCACGTAAAGTTCCATTTATAAATAAGAAAAATTTTATTATTAGACCATGACTGGCGGGAGTATGAGAGAAAAACAAATTTAAAGAGCTGACGTTAAGGAATACATAAACACTTAAATAGCGGATTTTTATTTAAATTTCCCGAATGAGAGTTACTAAAAGTTGTTGGTTCATTTATAATTTCAGACCAAATAACCTGTCAGTTATATCAGCCACTTTAGTGTTTATAAAACAAAGTTGTGTTAATTTTTATATATTGTTCTAAACATATCTAATTACTTCTGCATGTCTGTTTATAGTAAGTCCACTATGGATTTCCATTCCTTTTCTTGTAATTTTTAAGTGTTTTGATAATTTTTAAATATTTTAAATTATAATTCATTAACTTAATTCATTTAAAACTTAAGTAAATATATTTGTTAAACACATTGAAGGTAAAATTTAAAATTGAACTAAACTTATGAAATTTTGAGACATGTTTAGTGAAATTTATTGATACCAAAATGGGTAGGGTTTTCTATTTTCACTTTTCATGTAATTTTGTTCAGTCTTGCATTTGGTTTTATTAAAAGAACCACTTTATACAGTTTTATCAAGAAAAGGTTCCTTCTAAAGCCTCGTCTAAAGGCACCCCTAAATTATAAAATAACTGTTTTGACTGTTACTTGTGTTTACGATCTCTTTACACGCCAAATGTCCTGTCATTCCTACATCTGCAAGTTAGCAGACGGTTTGATGAGTGACAATTTTCACGCGCAACCAAGCTATTTAATGTTGGCACAGTTTTAACGACTTCGGTGGTTCATATCTCGCGACTGACGTGACAAACATGTTAAATGACATGTATCGTTTAATTAAAAGACTTCTTAAAAGATACTAAATCCACGAAGCGTGGAAATGTGTGTTTTCAACTTCCATTTAGGGCTAGGTACGTTAAAATGTGTTTTTTCCTAATGTTTCTTGATGCTTTTGTAGACACTTCTTGATGCTCCCTGTAAACCGTCTTCACACATGGTGTTAAAATAAAGAAGACGAAAACTTAAGTACAAAATGCAAAATAACGTACAGCGATTTTCCTTGTAGGACCTTGTAGTGCTTTTATTGCCCACTTTAAATATTAGAACTTTAGGTACAAGTAAATGTACTAATAAATTTAGTACACAGTTCATTTAGAATTTTTTTTACAATTTAGCCTATTTTAAAAAAATAAACCACTTTATACTAAGATTTTTTTAAAACGTCCTAAAATTGGTGTTTCTTTTATATAAAACCATTTTTTCCCACCTGATACAGCATTTTTAGCCAACAATAATACATTATACCATTGTAGGTCACAAACTAAGTTACAACAGTAAAAATATTAAACTAAATCGATCAAGAGGTTTATTAGTTCTAAAAGTTAACCTGGTTGTTAGAAAATGTCGATTTTCGGAAGAGCAAAGCAACTGCAAACAAGTCCTTTTGATCACACGAAAGTATTCCAGCGAAGATATTTTCTTTTCCTCTTTATACATTCCAAAGCTGCCTGCATCTAAAATGTTTGTTGTAGGCATATTACACTGATACTTCTCACATAGTTTCTGTAACACTTACCCTTTACCAAACGCACCACGGTTGAATGGTTTGATAGCATACAATTATTAATGTTTTATCTCAAATTTTTTAGACATTCTGGAACATATAATGTTTTTAAAGGGCTCATTTTAGTTTTTTATTCGTCTGTACAGGTATTTATTTCTGGACTATAGGTCATAACAAATTTTTTTATTTCAAAGGTAATGACTTCAGGGCTCAGGCACTGCAAGTTTATGATCCCTTCTCACCTGATATTAAAGGACTTTTATTGTTTGCACCATGATAGTTCACTTTTGGGATAGAGGTCATGCAGACTATGATCATTTGAACTACGAAAGAAACAAAAAACTCAACCGACAAAGAATAGTTTCAATTTTTTTTTTTAATAAAGATGTGTTTCAAATATATATTTATTTGCATATAAAAATGCTCGAAAGGAATAAGTGTAAAATAATAAAACTTCAAAAATCCATATTTTTTAACACAAGGCTTTTGCTTGAAACTTCAAGTTAGCAAGGCCAAATGGCCTGTGCTTCAGTTGTTATTTAAAAACACACTTTTCTGTAAATATTACGTATACGATTTACTAAAGTGAATCAGACATTTTTTGTACTTTTCTATAAAACGTTTAATGTTTGTATATATTTTCACTATGGGGAACAGCTCTAATGTGTTAATGAAATTTCGTGTTATATGCTCTTGAGTACAAGAAATTTATTGGTATAGACCCATATTTCGGAAAATTCTTTCAAGTACAATATTAGCCTTTAAATAATCATAATTTGTTAAAATACGTATCTTAATTCAGATTTCTATGGACTCAAAACATTTTGACGAGTCACAATTTTCAAGCGCACGTGAATTTATTGGTATGGGCATATATTTAACAATCACAGAGGTTCCTGTCTCGGATCTTAGTTGAAAAAAAGTTTTATGTTTTAATAATAAAATTGTTCTTTATATAATACCATAAATGGTCAAATTTTATTTTGTACTGTATGTTTTGAATTAACTTATTGTACAATTAAGGAGATATTTTAAAATATTTATTATGTATGTCTTTACAAAAGTTATTAAAGTTAATGAATACAAAGGTATGGTACACAGGCGCACAGACTTGGTGAAATTACACTACAGAATCACAAAAGAAACATTTAATAAAATAAAAAGAAATTTCTGTAAAATGTTTTTTAATTTAACATTAAAAGTGATAAAAAAATAGTATAGGTCTACTTTTGTGTAATCGACCTTTAAAATATGAACACCGCCATTGTAATGAATGAGTTACAATTTACATACTATGCTGTGAGAGAGTTTTTCATTTCAATAAAGGGCGTAGTCGATGCCCAGTAACTCGATACTGTCTGATGAATTATTCAAAATAAGCGCGTATTACAAAAGTTCTTGCCAGACATGTGTTAACTTTTGCTCCTACGTGTTCAGACCTGACAGGGATGAGGGATGAAATGCAAATTAATCTAGTAACCGAGGGAAAACACCAGATGTAGGCCTACTTTCTGTTCTCAGCAAAGTTGGAAGTGAATTTATATAATTGTTCATTCGTTGGGATAAAGTTGTGTCTTGAAGATAATAAATGGTGTAGTCAACTTAACAAGCTTGTAAATCTTCTTTAATAATTTACTAAGGAATTTCTTTATTGGCCCATTACAATGTTATTTTTCAACCAATTTGTTCAAACCTGGTAGTTTGAATTGTAGATCTAACTACATCTAACTTTTACACTGCAGGTTTATAAAAGAATATATAAATAAAAGATATTTCTACATTTAAAAATAACTGCCGTTAAAAAATTACGCCAAGTTATTTCAATGGGAGATATTTTTTATAGGAAATATTGGCTTAGTTTGGGAAAACCAGTTAACGTGGGCTTATAACAAATGTACCATTTTGATGCCCAAGTATTCTGATTTACCTAAAAATATAAATTTGTTCATTTCCTCCATTTAAGTTTATTAAGAAATACAAAATATAACGTCCTAAAAAATCCCCATTTATATGGGAGCATTTTTGTTTGTGGAATCTCGCCTTTTAGTTTGAGAGAACCATTTACAGGACGTTTTTAACATATATATATCAATATGAAGCTCACACCTTCCCAAAATTCTCAAAAATGTTAATTTGTCATTTTAAAACGTGTTAAATAGTACAAAATTTTGGTTTATAGTCATTTGTAGTGAGTTTTACAGTAATTTTGTATTTACAACTAACAGATGATTTATTGCAATAGAAATCTCACTACGTGCTTTTAATAATTATACAGCTGATCAAGGTTTCGACTTGTTTTCCTGTACAGTAAAAAACAATAATTGTAACCTTATGAAGTATTTATTAAACCTGTATAATTGTCTTTGTTTTTAAACTTTGTGATTTTCTTAAGTTGTAAAATATTTATAACAATAAGATGTCAAAATTTACAAATTTTTAAAGTAATTATCTAATGCGTTTTAATGTTTAACGTGTATACAGAAAATAATGAAAAGTGTGTGTAGGCTATACACATTTGTATGTGCGTGATGTTATCCTCATATAAATTATACGATACAGTTAGACTTATTATATATGACCTTAGTTAAGTTATATATGTTCAAAAGTAGTTACCGTAGCAAGTCACAATACACAACTAGTTTTAACTAAATGACTTACACTTTTATGCAAGATATTTCTTTTTTTTAATTGTTTATTTATTACTGTTGTTTTTGGTTACCTTCTTTACTTTATGTTTACCAGTTAGTCTAATAAATACGGGGAGTGGAATAATTCTCGGAGATAGCCAACGCAAACACTGGACTCGAATAGTCGAAGTCTAGCCAATGACGTTTTACCACTGATCTACCGTTGTATTTCTAACTGATCTAAAAATTACTATTCAGTAACTAAAGGAAAACTAGTGAATTCGAGTGTTCGAAGAGTGTTTTGAAATTTCTTGCTTAAGGAATACAAATGGAATATCACACGTTAATCTTTAAACGGTAGTTTCTATTTTCTAAATTATACCCATTCGGTATTGTTTTGTTCTAAAAATAACCCTTTCCCACTTAAAAAAGTGAACTTTTATAATTTGTTTCAAATCATGCTTTACAAATTAGACATCAGTATTGAACTAAATGACATTTGAGCCGTTCTAAATGACATGTTTAAAAACCAAAAACTGCAATATTTGATATTCAGAATGTGAAAAGAATAAAACTTATTTTATAATTCATTGTAATAGCATCCAAGCCATTGTTATAGTATAGATATACTTAAATTTACCTTTAATCCGTAGTGTGACATCGTTTTGGGTGTTTATTATGCTTTCGAAACGTATGTTTCATCATCAGATATATTAAAATTATCACATTAAATACGAAGCACAGCTCATGACACGAGTTTTCCAATTTACAATGTTAACGGCAGCCATCTTAAAAATAACCGACTTCTGGTTGTCAGATTTTGGTAGACTTTTTCTGTCGATTAATACACTTAGTAATGCGCAAAATCATTCACAGTCTCATTGTTGGGGATGCACTTGAACTAAAAAGTAAAATGCTATTGTAAATCAGAGCTTTATTGTAAAGTTGAAAATTTATCAATATATGTCAGTTGAAGTCGAACAGAACAAATATATCAATACAGAGTCAATATACGTTTATTGAGACAAACAGAAATGCACAACACTAAAACAAACCGATCAATATGTAACATTTATGGTGATACAAATCATAACACGAAATACAAAATAATGAGTGATATATTCCAAACGTCGGAGCTATTGGAAATGACCGAGTGACCCAGAATATAAAAGCCCAATGTATCTAGATGTATAGCTCAATATATTATTTCTACATTGCTGATTTTACATTTGATATATGTATAATAAAAATGCAATACAGTTTGAATGCAACTGTATGCAGTTGTAGTTGTACAGAAATAAGAAGACTAAACTTGAATTTATAATATTATATTTTACGATATCTGCCCGAGAACGCTCATAAGTACGCAGTGTAAAAGAATCGTAATAGACCCTCTGTATGAAAAATATGTTATGAAATTAAAAATACTTTTCTAGGCATTTTCATCTATTTTTGTGGTGAATTTGCAACAAGTCAAACATTATAAATTAACTAAATTTACCTTTTAACCGTCGTGTGACTTTTTTCTTCGTGTTTACTACGCATTTCAAAACACATCTATACTTTATCGGAAGGAAGACCCCGACTTCTGATAAGTCCGGTTTTCTTATACAAGACAGAGACCTTATCGCTGAATCATATAGTATATTTTACTGGAACTGGCCATTTAGCAATTGGTGGTTATTGATATATATCTTGAACTCTTCTTTGGCATTCATGTATTTTCTCTTATTGAAAATATGGATGTGTGAAATTTGCTTGGAAATCGGTGAATTGGTGTTTAGTATCCATTAAATGGGTTTGTTTCCGTCTATTATATTACTTAGGTTCCTTGAACTTTCCTTGAGCCGTTTTATGAACAGCTATTCAGTTTATTCTATATAGAATTTACCACAATTATTGCAATCGATCCTGTATACCCCCATTTTTTTCTCAACTGGTCTAAAAACTTTGTGGCGCAGTATTTTGTGCATGCTATTGTTGGTGCGGAAGGCCATGGTTAGAATTAGTTTGCGAAGGACGTTACTTATGAAAGATAGAAAAATGCATGTCATAAATTTACTAAATTGACTAAGCTTGGAAAATATATATGTTTGCTGATAACAGCATAAGAAAATTTAAAAATCCTTTAAAATTACTTTTTTTTTTTATAATTAGTAACCTCAACAACCTTCTTGTTCCTAATATTAACAAATTGATAACCTACTTTGATGTTATATTAAAAGTATAATTTTCCAGAACTTGTCCATTACTTTTAAACGAAGCAAGATACAGAGCTCTTGTTTGCGCCATTATGTTTCTCTTTTAATATGCTTTACGTCCTGGCATTGCACACCCTTAAGAAGGAAAGACTCTTAGTCGCTGGACGGATCAGCCTCCATAGACAACGAACGAGGTAGAGTGCTGTCGGGATCAGCCGGCAGACCACTCGGAGATAGTATAGTTCGTCCTGGAAGGAGGTAGCCCTTTGTAGAATAGTACATTAGAATATAAACAATAGAAATTAACGTCGATGATGACTTAGGGGGAAGGGTGTCACTACAAAGGAAGTTTATGAACACTCTGTATATATTTATTGCAGAGACTAAAAGAAACGTCTGAAAAATGTTCACCTGTTAATTTTGTCTTCTTTATTTATTAGAGCTTTAGTAAAATATCGTTTTCATAAAGTGACTCGATTTTGTAAATTAACAATACCAGGAAAAACCATTTTCTGGCACGACTAAGTTCAGATTTAATAACTATTTCTTTTAATTGGTGTTACATCTAAATTCAACAATAAATAGTTTAACTTTGAGAAGATGATTCTGTATTTACCCCCTAACACATAATGTGTTACCTTCTTGTACGAATTTTAACGATGCATTAACACATAATATAACTAGAACTGAAGTATGTAAGTGTTGACGAATATACTGCTGTACATGCCATAATGCTGTCTTGAAGCAAATATAAACGTCCATTTGGACGAAAGTGAAACTGTAATGAAATACTTGACATCTTGTTGACTACATTAAGCTGCCTAAATACACTGTTTACAGTTGAGGCTTATCTACGCAGTATTACGCCAATAAAGCACGGAAATTTAACAGTCGGGTCAGCACTTTCAGCGAAGCTGGGTTGAAAATTGCTTACTGATCGTTAATTTGTATATTAATAATTATTGCCTTTCATACAAAACCTAATAATAACTTGGTAATTGTGCAGATGTGGTTGATCAGAGGTAATTTCACCAGGTTCAAATTTGATCATATTCTGAAAATACTCGTTAAACTGATTCTAAAAAAAAAAACAAAAAAATATTCACGGGAAACTAATATTACAGAAATTGCTAAAAAAATAACAAATACAGGTTGAGTTCAACTATTTCCGCTATGTTTGAACCTAAAGAAAAGAAAGTAAACACTTTACTGACATTAAAAAGGTAAATAACTAAACTAAACAATACGAATACAAATAAGATGGTAAAAATACATCAGAAATGTTTATAAATCTTCCAAAACGTGAAATAGTAAAATTTATAAAACGACATTGAATTCAATCGAATCAAATGAAACATGAAACAAGCAATACATTTTTTTTGAAAGCGTCAAATTGAAAATTACACCCGTAGAAACACTATTGAACGTAAGTGGCGCGACATCCGTGAAAAGTACCGGAGTACAGAAGAAAAACTGCATTTTGTGGGTTACCTGGCAGAATATTTGTTTAAAAATATAGGACTCATAACGTCTAGTTGGCTGTGGTGAAGCTTTAACCACGGCACATAGTAAGGTGAATTGTTAATTTTTCTATACTACAGTATTATAAATTAGTTTGTTTTGTATAACAGAATTACAACGCTTAAAAAATAGCTGAAGTATTTAAACATCACAGTATCTAGTCACAGTATGTATCCGTTTTGTAAACATATAAATTGGTAACATTTCTTAGTTTTCTAAAAAAATGGTAACCAGTTGTCTATGTTATTTCCCCTATTTGTTTTTTTTTTTTAATTGTTTGTTCTGCAATACTTATTTAAGATTGTTAATATTTGATTTCCCGTCATCTGTGAGTTGTATAGTTTCTTTATATATAAAAGTATAAGTGAAGTTTTATGTATTTCTATTAGAATTGGTGGTCGTCCTTATCTGAACTAATACCGTAAACTTTAAGGACTAGAAATTCGTCATAGCACGAATTAGTTGAGTCAATAGAGCATTTTCTGACTAACCGCGCCTGATTAATATTGTTTGAACACGATTTTTCGTGCACAAAAAGCACAATAATACAGACTGACCACGTTCAACATTTAATTTGTTTTAAAAATATTTTTAATTTTTATATTTAGTCAAATATAATTAGAAACTAAACTGGCCAGAGGATTGTGGTCGATGGGCCAGAGTGGGTTGGTCGATGGGCCAAAGTAGAGTGGTCGGGTGACCAGTGAGGGGCTGCGAGTTGGGCCAGTCTGTTGTTAAGGTGTTGGGCCGGAAGTTAGGCCAGTTCGTCGTGAAAAGTGCGCCCAGGAAATCGAGACGGGGATTTCCGATCAGATCGAAGTTTGAACCATTGGTACGAGATCTCAAGTGAAGGAAGTACCTGTCGAAGACAACACACTGAGTGAGCAAAGCAAAGTATTTTGATCTATTGTTAAAGTCACATTGTATTCAGAGTTTTGGGGTTTCACATAAACGTAACACGCTTTAGTTGCCGGTACTGTAATCCAGTCTGTCTTGTGAAGGTCAATATCTAGTAAAAGAAATGTATATAGCATAAGTGAGAAATTGTATGCTATCTATAGCACTGAACCACGATGCATTGTTATTGATCTGTCCCTTTGTTATTAACGTATTAAAGTATTGTAGTGTACGAATCCGGATGTTGAGGGTTGTTAAAATGTCCACCCCTAACAAAGTGTGGACATGTTCTAATTAATTTAGATTTAATTATAAACTAAAAGGCGATGATAACCACCCAGGTTTTTCGCCTTTATATGAAAAAAAAAATAGAAACTAAAATGTTTTTTAGAAAAATAATTTAGAGTATATTACCGTAGCGGGGCAGGTTTTATCTACATATTTCACGCTAAGGTATTCTCCTGGTGATAATAATAGTGGAATACTACTTTATATGAATTACTTAAAACTAATGTTGCCTGGTTTTAATTATTTACGTCTTTGACTGTTAAAAATCGAAATACCAATCAACAACATTTGCTACCTGTTTACTGATCCCTTCGAAATGCTTCTGCGTATTAAACCCATCTGGGAAATCATGTCGAATATATATAGTTTTCTTTTTCCTTCATGAGTGCTATTGATTTCTAATCCAGTGTACCGTGGATAAGTCGACCTCATTATTTCTCGCAAATGAAATAACAATAAACGCCATTAATTTGAAATCGACTTTATGAGGGTTTAATGCCTCGGAATTTGCTTGACGGTTTCTAGAAATTAATCAAGTGCGTATTTTAATGAGTATATTTATTGATTTCTGAACGACCAAATTAAAAGCTTCGTTACGGTTAGTTATATATTGTATTAAAAATAGAGAGATATACACATTATTAGCTTATGTTGTATTACGTTATTCATTTTTGCTTTACGTGTTTACTTTATTCCAGTTTGTAATGAAGACGCGGGCCCGCGCTTACAGCTACATGCTGGAAGTATATAACACCTGTAACTAGGTCCGAACCTACAACTGGAGAGTTCCTTTAACCTCTCAGCCACACTGTTTTTCACTAGTGTTTGAATAGGTTAGCACATCAGTATACAACAACTAGCTTCAACATTTCTGTTCAAACCAAATCTCCATAATTAATTTCTTATTTAAATAAATATGTTATTAATGCTTGTATAAAACGTGGATTAAGTTAGTAGATGTTGAATAATCTCTATTACATTATAAAAAAATCATGTTATCCACGCAAAAACTCTGGTCCTATTGCGCATGTGTCAGGATTCAAGACACCGCTACCCCCCCACCTTACCACGATCCAAGTGCCTCTGCCCTAATATGAATAATCTATTTTCATTTGCTTCACCTCGAGTCTAGACGGCAACTCGTGGGTTTTAGTGAGCAAAGCGAGAAATATGCGGAGCTCTCCTGAATTTATTATTATATATATAAACCAAAGTCGGGTTTGTTACACTACTTATAACTCAAGAACGTTTGAACTAATTTTTATAATCTTTGATTTGTTGGATTTGTTTCCACCCAGAATAGCAGATTATCTATTAAAATATATTAAAAAAACATAAAGAAAATTAAACACACAAAATAATTTTAGGTTAGGCCTAGAATGAGGAACTAACACAGCCATGTTATTTGAATGTATTTACATTCATCACCATAGCAACCAATAAAATAAAATAACAAATGCAACAATTGATTCAAATGTATCTATACTATATTATAATATACTATTATAAAGAGGTAAAGTTTGTTTTTTGTTTGTTCTCTGAAACTACTGAACAGATTGAAAAAAATAGTTTTACTAATAAAAAGCTACACTATCCCTGAGTAACATAAGCTATAATTCATTTCGATAAAAACCTTTTTTATATAAATATTTGTAAATATAGTCGGAAAAAATTCTTAGGTTAGGCCTAGACTGATAAAACAACACATGTATTTACATTTATTACCATAGCAATCAATTGAATAAAATAACAGATAAAATAGCTGTTTGCTTCGACATTCCCATTTCTGGTTCTTTTAAACTTTATAACTGTTTTATTATAACTGCTGTTATAAAATATACGAAATAATTTGATTTGAACATTTACCGTTATTTATCATCTTAGCTTTGGGGTAATCCTACACCTTTATTATTAAGAAAACATAACATGATTATGTGTATAGAAGGTTCCAACAGTGTTGGCGTGCGTAGCACGCAGGGTTTCCCCTAGTAATCTATATAATCAAAATGAAATGCGTTTCGTTGGTAAGTGCATCACTTGAGAACGACTGGACCAATTTGGCTATTTTTTGTTTTAAAATGTTCGTAATAGTCCAAATTAGGTTTTTATGGAAAGAAACATTTCCAAAGTTTCCCGGAAAATGTTCAAATTCGGGAAAAACTAAACATCGTTTTTTCTATGAACTCAAGACCATAACTCACGAAAACAGCTGTTCTAATAAAATGCTTAGCAACACATGTTTGTTTTCATTCATTACCATAGCAACTTTACTTAGCATTTATAATCAAAACCAGTATTATTCTTCAAAACCAACAGCTTTTTAGGTTGGATTGACCAACTTAAAGCAAATAAAAACAAAAATCAACTAAACGCTTACTATATTTTAATTCAATTAAAACATTGGTTATTACATAATCTATGTAAAACAGCTCAGTCGAATCAATAACTGAACATAATTTTAGGTTATTCCTACAATGAACCAAAACACGTTTATTTGCAACCAATTGGGCTAATATAGGTTCAGATTTTTTACAATTCTTCACAACTATCAGTTTTTGTAGATTAGTTAAAAGCAAACAAAAAGTTTACTGTATTACCTATAAAGGTTTACAAACTATAAATCTATATTTTATTCTTAAGTGACTTAAAATCACTTTTGCAATTCGATTACTTAAGTCAATTTAATGAAATGGAATAACTTACTACCCTTTAAATTAAATCAAGCAATAGCGAAGCATTGCTGGGTCCACTAGTAATATATATTAAACAAATAATGTAGGACGAAAACTTTTCTTAAATATATGCTTTATTTTGGAGTTTTTACTGCTTTTCTAGTTCATTCAACAAAACGTTTCCTTAAATCATTTCCGTCAATTGTTTGATTTTGAAGGTGGCTAATGTCCCGGAATAATTGAGACAGATGACGGTAAATAAGTTCAGCAACTTTTACGTTTGACAAAAAATGTATCGAAAACGTAATGCAATTGGGGTACTCTTGTAACATTTACTTCACATGTGATCAAATTTAATCACCTTACCTATTTCGCAAGAAGATATTGAACAAATCAAGATGTAACTGATAACATAATCAAGGATTTACTAAGAAAAGTGAACAAACACAGAATAATTACAGAATTTATTTTAAAATATAAACATACAAAATCAAACTTACTATTTATATTGTTAAGCTTGAAAAGTAATTAATTAAATTAAAAGTGAAAAAACATGGACCAAGACCGTGATTTGAACCTGGGACCTTTACGATTCCGTCGTAACGTTCTACCAACTGAGCTACTCTGATTCCTTCCAGATATTTGTCGTTGTTATCTCACTTGTACGGTTATACTGCAATTATAGAACTAACAGACTGAATACCTCCTGTATACGACATTGAAAACAATCTCAATTCTTTTTTTTTTTTTGCAGCTTACAGTGGTGTTGTTATTTATTATTATTTTAATCATAAATCAACTTCCTTGCTGAGGAAGTGTGTAAGCGGAAAATGTATAGTAATAATTGAAAAGTAAATGACTGTAAAGAAACTTTGTCCAGGAACGTAACCAACCCCGTCAAGAGGGGCAGGTACGTTTCATTCTTTGGGGCCCAGCCCTTAGATCTATTAATCAAATTACGTTAGAAGTACCAAACAATACGCTAATAATGTGCAAAAATCTAAAAAATTGTAAATGTGATACATAAAACATAACTTTCAAGTTCGTAACTCAAGAATGTTTTACTATGTTCAGCTCAATTTCACAAAGGTGGAAAATACTTAAGATGGTATCGGTTGGTCACTTTATTCCATATCAAACACGAAGTGGTCAGAGAAGGAAGAGAGTGTAGTCCATTCGTATCAAGCTGACATTTCCTGGTGTCGAGAAAAGAAAGTTAAAAAATCTGCTCGCTGAAATATTAACTCTGTAACATAATGGAAACCTAGTCCGAAATCTACTAGTCATACATTTTTAAAGAAGAGCTCGTTGGGGGATGACCTAAAATGTCTAGAACTACAGAATGTTCTTAATCTCAAAAGATCTCTAGCTTCTTAGTATATCTGTAGCATTGCGGTACATATCTGTAGCAGACGTCTTTCAGTTTGCTGACACTAGCCAAAATTTTGCAACGGTCAAGCATGACACATGGCCGACTACCACCCTAGAAGTGTTGATATTTTACTGTGGAATTGCTCGTCAGTTGGATTTTAGCAAGATAATTTATTGTTTTGCTAACCGTAAGGCAAGGAAAGCTCGATAACAAATTAATTTAATTGGTCACATTATCCTACAAGCGTTTTTATTGTTGTCTTGTGTTTACTAATATAATTTGTATATTTATATCGTATGAAGTTTATGGTTATAATTGGTAATTTTTTGGTAATTGACAAATTTTACTATCAAATGACTTGTATTCTTAGTGGGAAGAAACTTTTCAGCTAGTGTTTGTATAACTATATAAAGGAGTGATCTTAAATATACCTCTTGGGTCTTCAGCACTCTGGTACTTTAGAATATTTAATTGAAGTACCGAGTGTACGTGATGGCCCGTGCTACTTTTATGGCTGAAAATATAATCGACATGGACAAACTCGGGTCAAGAAAATTCAAAAATATATATTTCAAAAATTAAAAGCAATTTGGATAAAAAATTGTTTTCTAAAGTTTTTTTTATCTTTAATTGAATTATTTTACGTTGTTTCTTAAAACCAAAGTAAACATAAATTGTGTTTTCTTAATACACAACTAAAACCGCAAAGGTTTTAATGTTAAGATCGCCAACATGATTAAGAACATTCCAATTTGAGTGCCACAGATACAGCCTAAACTTGTCACAAGTCAGATTAGTATCTGTGTTGTAATTAGATTTACCACTCTGTGTCTTGCCAGACAGTAATTCAATTAGAAATATTTAGGTAGATTAAATCTGTGTTCCAACTTAATTGCACAAGTTGTCTAATACGTTAAGTTTACGGTAAGATGTAAGATTCCTAGCTTAATATTATAAACTAGCTATTCAAATGATTTTCACTTCAGGTTATAGGTCAAATAGGCCCTTTAAATGTATGATAAAACTCTGGAAGTCATGCGTGCTTTATGCATGCACCAACACTGTTGTTATCTCCATTAATTATTTTCAAATTTATTTTTAATGCACTTGTTAGATTAATCACAACTCCAAAGTTCAAATGGTAATTTATATTAAATGTCTGTCGAATTATTAAGTTTATGACATGGCATGAGTTATAATAAAGGTTGACAGAACAATCAGGACTTAGTCCTACTCCTAAATGAAAACATAACTTAAACATTAGAAGTACACACACATTGCTTGAAAGTATGAAATAACTGGTAATGGAAATGCAACTGAGATGTTGCCTGCGTAGAGATAGCTGATTATTCGACCATCATTAAACGTTTTCTATCGTCTGAATTATGTGTTTTAAATAAACAATAATTTTAAACGACCAAAATAATTTTGTAAACGTTTATTTACAAGCATACAGTTTCATATAAATAAATTAATTGTATATTTCATTATTTGTCGCAATAAATTGAATTTAGAGTTTGATTCATTGGAAGTGAGTGCATAGTTTTTGCATTAGTTAAAATTATATATGGAGGATGAACTAAAATTTACAAAATTATTGACAAAACAAAAAATTTCGTCAATATTTCTCTACTTAATATAATCTTATTAAACGAGAAATTCTTGTATATAAATTTATTTCGGGGATCTCGCTAACGGCTCTAACGATTCGGATGAAAATTTGCATATAGGGGTTTATTGACGTCAGGAATCGAATGCGCTGGGTCTTATGTCTGCAAAAATGAGCTAAGAGCTCTTTTCGCCAATGGAAACTCTGAACTTCCTTTATATACCACCTTTGAAGTCACTGAGTAAGATCTACAATTGATATCGCTTGGGTCTAAAGAAAAGAAAACATTTCTTAACTGTGCCCTATACCAAATGCATACGGGAATCAATTTAAGAGCTTGTTGCTCAGGATGGATTAAATGAATTTTATTTAGATTTAAGCAAAACTCCAGTAGTTTTAGACCGTCAGAAAGCGTGTCAACTGTACACTTTTTAGGAAAATTCTTTTAAATATATGTATATATATATATTTGAATATTTTATAGTTTCATTGGTAATAATTTAAATAGAAATTTTAAGGAATCTGTTAGGCAAACTTATTTGGTATATAGATATATCTATAACGCCCTCAATTTGTTTAGTATACAGTATCACCTTTCGAGTGGTTTGAACGATCAGGGCAAAATTCAGATCATATACCTTTCATCTATATATATAAAATTCAATGTATGTCCGTCTGTTTGTACGTTTGTCTGTTTGTACGTTTGTCTGTTTGTATGTTTGTCCTTTATGCGTTACCAAACCGTCCATTCGATTGCTTTGAAATTTTGCATAGTAACACAGGTTAACCCTGGGAAGGTTTTAGGCCATTTACCGAAGTCCTAGGACATTAGGGCTACGCCCCAGTGGCCCTCAAAGTTTCAATGTTAATCTTATGGAAGGTCAATCTTAGGGAAGAAGAAGAAAGATTTATTTTGATTTTATCAAGGGCACAAAAAACAGCTGTTCGTATGAAAAGCTTAAAAGAGCTGATTTTGATCAACAGCTAATTTTGATCAAAAACTGAATATAATTTTAGGTTAGGCCTACAATGAACTAAAACACCAATTATTGGGCTAATTATTTAAGATATATAAAAGCCAAATACCACTCACTGACTGAACACTTAAAAAGAATACAATTACGTTAAAAAGACTGAAAATACCAACCACCACGGACAACGCCGTACGGGTCAGCTAGTTATTCATATAAAAATGTAGGTTATATTTGTAACGGCATTGACATTCCAAAGCTAATTTTCCGTTCAGCTACACTTATTATTTAAAGTACAGGCTTACGTAAACTACAACTACACAGTCATTTTCTCTTTAATCTCAATTGCTAGTTTTTCGTCTTCCTTTCTGAATCAGATTTATCGATTCCCTCCGATGCTATTAAGTGTGGTTGGGCAACTCTAGCGATTACAAATCAAACAAACATAACACTTTCAAGACAAACAAAATTTATTTACCGGAAACGTATACTTACACGTCTTGTACACAAACTCACACTATTACTTTCTCTTAAAGTAGTCTAAGGGCTTTTCAGTATAGGCCTACACAACAAGGTTAAAGCAATCAAATAAGTGTGTTAGAAATATCTCTGTTATTCTTATCATCCACGGAAAAACTCTGATCCTGCTGCACATGCGTCAGAATCCAAGTCACCATGACCCCCACAACCCTATCCTGATCCAAGTGCCTCTGTCCTAATCAAAACTGACCCTACATAAGGATGCATGACTTCAATGAGTATTTGGAGCTATCAGTTTGTCTATTCCATCAAAATAAATCAAAACCCATGTAAAAAAGAACAAATGAGAGAGAGTGTCTAAATCCATAATTGAAAACTTTATCTTTTTGTCAAATATTTAATGTAATTAGGCCTAAATAACAAATTTGAATTGTTGAGCTTTGTAACATAGGGATTACAAATCCGCAGTGTATCTAATCGACCCAGTTAAGCTGAGCCGCTATTGGGATATAGATATGGGACTGTTATGATTAAATTATACTAAATAATCGCGTAATAAAACTGACAAAGTGTTACTTGGGTCATATTTTACTCGGAAACTACCTTCCTGCCACCTTAATGGCACCATTAGGGCGCCTAAACATAATTATACCATAAACGTGATATAACCATGCTTCATAAATGTGTTGACATTTTCACAACGGTTACAAAATCATGTGGGATTACTGTTTATGTAAAACAGGCAGTAGTTTCATCAGTAGTAAAATCAGGAAAAGAAGTTATAAAAAGTGCTAACATAAAAGAACTTACAATTATATAAATACCATACACATTTCTTCCATCCTCGCCCCCGAATATGAAACCAGTTTTATATTTATTGAAATATTTATCCGATTTGGTGTAAGATTGTCTCTTATTATAATGGTAGCTTGAAACTAGCAACACTGCTAAAATCTCAATTATTCAACATTCAAATTTTAAAAAGCTACATAAAATGGGGTAAAATCGCAGTGGAGGCAATAAAGTTTTCAAAATGAACATAGAGTTTGTAGTATCTTGTTTTATTAAAATATGGTTAGTTTACTTTATCTTAACTATTATTTCATCATTATTGTATTTATGACTGAGCAGAATAAAAATATTGTTAAGTAATTTAATAGATTAAAACATAAACATAAAATTAGTATTACAAATAATTTGCTTTTTTACGATTTGTTTAACCGTCAATGTTTCCACCTTGTAGCTATAATTTGTTTATCATACCTTGGGCATCGTTTAAAATTGTGACATTCCTTTTGAAACTAGTTTGAGTATTATATGTGTTTTTCAAATTGTATTATATTAAGTATTATCATCTTAAAATTTATGTTTTATTTATTTATAACCATAGTAGCGGTCCAAAAAAATATTAGCGATAAAATGTGTGCCTTATATCAGCTTCAAAATATCTCAAATTTGTTTGATATGATACATATATCTTCAATCAATACATTCAATTTAATATATAGGTATTTGATAAATACCTTTTTTTCATAGTAGTCGTAGCAATTCTGAATTATTGTGAAAACGCTACAGCTGTTTCGCCGATCACAGTCGGCTTCTTCAGGTGAAGAACATTTAAATAAAATACACTAACACAACACTGAATACATACTAAATACATTATAGTTAAATGTTATACTAAAAGTACCCGGGTGTGGCTACATCATAGTTCGTTTATTTCCGGACGGATACTGAAATGAGGCAGATAGAATTATCTGCTCAAGAAAGTATTTATCTGCATATATACCCTACATTTGAACAATTCAAAATCGAAAGATTATATAAAATATTTGGTTTTATAAAATTTGGTTTTATAAAAAATATAATATGATTGAATATGTAGATTCATCGTTAAATAATTTTTTAATGTATGTTTAACAATAATAATGATCCTAAACACGTAATTAAAGTGGTCTTACAAACATATCAGTGATGAGGCTCTTAAATCAGTTTCAAAATATTTCAAATTCATTTTATGTCTACAAATCAATATTTGTTTTATTAAAGTCAACAACAGTCATAACATAACCAGGCATACATACAGACTTTTTTAATAAGTTGTTTAAGCCTATCATTCCGTTCGAGCGAATTACAGCAATCGTTCCAGCAAAATGCCTGAAGGCAACAATTAGCTGCTTCAAGAGAGGTTCCATTGTGTCAGAACAAATTCGCAAGCAATTTAACAGTAGGCTACGTTCGTTGCTGATGCTAATCTTAACTCTGGTTTCAATAATGTATGTAACCACGTATAATGATATTATACACTGGTGAGAAAATTTTATAAACTGGTGAAACAGTTGGAATTACTAGAACAAGAGTCTAGGTCCTGAAGACATAACAGCTTTCAAACCAATAACACCAGCCATCTTTTTTGGTGGTAACGTTCGTCCTCCCATGTTTCACAACCAAATCAAATGCAGAATTTGAGAGAAGTTGAAAAGATGGGATAAAGTACCTCGCCCTTTTTTTAACTTTCTTGAACTTCATTGTATAGGCCTAACATTATTCATAAAATCGATTCGAAAGGTTACAAGTCTGAATAGACGTACTGCCGAATGATACTTATTACGAAAAAGCCAAGAAAATGCAGGTATTTTGGGCAAGAAATATGTATTAAGACGACACAGTAGAAAATGACACAGAGAAAAGATCTAAGAGGTGAAAGATCAAACAAACGAAAATCATAACTCGAGAAGATTTTAAGATCGAAACAGAAGCAACACACCAAAGAATTTAAGAATAACGGCTTTGAATGAAGGAACAGTGTAAACTAACCACAAATAATAATTTCTCTTAACACTTTTTGGATGGATACGAGCCTCCAAAGTTTTGTTTTCACGTTAATTTTCCAATCGACCTAAATTTTAAAATAAATTAATTTTAATTTAAACAAAAATCTGTTAGTCTAAAATTTTATGAA
Organism: Philaenus spumarius; assembly: GCA_018207615.1. Taxonomy (NCBI): domain Eukaryota; kingdom Metazoa; phylum Arthropoda; class Insecta; order Hemiptera; family Aphrophoridae; genus Philaenus; species Philaenus spumarius. Next base: position 916,974 of record JAGFPH010000047.1, read on the forward strand.
ATTGTCAAGAAAAACATGTACAAACTCATACCCAAAATGGTTTAAAAAAGATGTCAATAATGTTTTTTTTTATCATGTATATGTTTTACCAATCGGGTTCAGGAGAATTGTCTACTATAGCCTACTGAAAAAAGGCAATTGTCTACTGTACTGTGAAAATATAGCGATTGTCTACTATAATGAACAAATATAGGCTTCTAGAATCTGCTTTAAGAATAAGTATGCTTGGAGCAGTTGCTAGACGTCTATCGTTTCAACGGCCGATACAAGGTAGACATATTAAAGGGAAAACGGAACCCTCACAGGATTACTTGTTTGTCTAACACAGTTAAACAAATTTAACTAAATCATGGCATTGCTATAAAGCCTGTATTCCTAAAGCAAAAACTAAAAATGTATTGTGCTAAACTTTCGGGTATCCAGAGAATGATACTATAAAACATGTAAATTTCTACTGTACTGTGTGTGCGGTATCGTTTGAGTGCTTTAGTTGAGGATATCAAAACATATTTTTTAGACAATTTTGTGATATTTGGTTTTAAGATATTTTCGATTATGTTGCTTAAAACTCACTCCCACTATTTCTGTATTAATGTAGCTAATTATTTTTATTCTCTAGTTATAGAACAATCTATATATTTATAGAAAAACTATAGCAAGCGTTTACAGTACCATCACCTCTATTCACTGGTTACCAACATCGATGTATAATTTATTCCCAATACGGTTATTGTTATTAATATAATATTTGTAAAACTTTCGGCAGATACTACGGAACGCTTGGTGGACAACGTATTCGCACCCTTCGTTCCATTTTATTACATATAATTGTATAAACATACCTACAAATTATGGGTGAATATTTGAGGAGTTTAACTTTGTTCAAAATTCCGCCTATAGGCCTACACCCTTGCTGCAACTTTGTTATATCGAGAAGCAAAGTATTTTTGTTAACTTAAATGGTTATGTTGGTAATACCACTTAATGTTTAACTATCTCTAACCCATTGCAAACGATTACAATTTCTATATTTCAACTAGCCACGAAACTGTGAAGCGTTGTGTTAATGAGAGTAATTTTATTATTGAAAAAAAAAACCCACAGTCAATTATGTTTTCAGTAAATTTCCATGTATTTTTAAATTAATTGTTTTTAATATACTGAAATTAAACAATGGATGTTCGGACGTATATAATTTTGAAATAAAAGAAACTACTCTTTTATTTACACTCATTTTGTTTTTTATCTTACCAACCTCGTTTCTTGTATGTAATGAAATAAACTTTTATGTTTTTCAAATTCTCCTTTTTGTTTTACAGTTATTCTACTACAAAATGAAATCCGCATAACACGGAAATCGTAAAGAATAAAAATGTGTTCTAGACTGCTTAATGGCCACCCACCACAGATTTTAGTTGCATTTATAAACCACGTTCAGGGCTGTTAAACAAGGCAACGTTGAATATTACAAACTTATATGTGTTTGTAAAATCAGAATATGTTCTTATGCATATGAGAATGAGTTTCAGCTTTTGTTTACTTAATTTTTTACACAACGTTAGCATATACTGAAATTGCACGAACCTTTGTGGATTTAACGGTTTGTTCTGCAACGTCAAACCGTGTTTTTAAAGTTATAAGGTAAAAAGATAAAAATACATCCCTTGTTTTATAAATGAAAAGACAACCTGCTTTAATTTGTATTATTTCTGTTGCATTGCTACTTTTTACGTTATAATAAGGAAGGCAGGTGAGCAAGTGTAAGGAACTAATTACTAAGGCAAACTGAATATATTCAATTTAAAAAATAAAGATTATTTTTGATTAAGATTTATGTTTGACTCTGAATTAGTGTCTAATACAAACGGATTTTTTGAAAAAAAGCTCTACAAATTCAAATGGTAACGCTACTTAGCCTATTGCATCAGCTGTCCAGATTCAGACACACTCAGAGATCCTTAACCAGATCATGAACACCTTAAAGTATAGCTGCAAATAAACCGGAGTAACTAGGCTCGTACCTAGGGAACCTTACTGTTGGTTTCAACTGCAGTAAACTGTTTGAGCGTGTAACGACTGCGCCATTCTGCTCTTTACAACCTGGAGCAAAGATTGACCCCTTAATTATAACGTTTAGCACTACAATGGTAAACATAAACTACGCTTATAAAAACGTATATTCTTTATTTTCATAAGTTTATTATTAATCTTTCTCTACTCTATAAATATTAAAGTAATGTGAAAAAATATGAAACGATTATACACTTCTGTGAACATGAATGAAGTTGAGGCCGGTTGCTTATGACGTAGAGGAAGTGGTTGCCCTGCGCTCTTCTGTAGTGAGTAACTCGGCTTCGTAGTGGGAGAACCCGTTTTTATTTTTGCATTCATTACCATGTCAACAAAAAGTGTGCAATGACCGAAAAAACAGCAAACTCCGTTAAACGATTGTTGGTATTTTTCCTGGTCCTGGTAAAAAAAAATCAGGGTATTTTTAGAATAAGCCTCGCTTGGTCATGTTTGAATTATTCAGATAACTGTTTTGTTATAAAATATGGAATATATAAAGTCATTATATGCCATATAAATCATTACATTAAACATATTTACACATTATATAGTTATGAATGTGTACATAATATTATATATTATATTTAATACGTATATTTGAATACTTTGCTTTCGTCGCCTGAAATTAATTTGTTGCATCTAGACAAATATGAATGGTCTTAATCTAGATTCGAACCGGGTTCCTTAGGGTTGAAGACATTTACGCTAACCCCTTTGCTACAAGACTTCCTAATTTTTGTTAATGAATTAAAATATATCTTATTTTTTTTTACAAAATAAAAATGTGTGTTCCTTTTTTTATAGAAAATATTACTAAAATACAAACAAATAAACAAACGATACCTCGTAGTTATGATGATACCTTTTGTTTTATGTTCACTTAAAAACTAATTATTTTTAAATGTATATATTCTACAAAATATAGCTACACATAAAACTACATAATAAAATTGACTTGCATTGTCTAAAATTAAACAATGGCTAACCGTCTCCGACTGAGCCCAACGAAACAAACAATATGAGATACACAACATGAGGCTACACAATAAAAAAATTATCTTCCTATCGTAATTAATTATTACTTTATCAACGAAATATTTAAATTGTATAGTTTTAACTCATTAATTTTGTTAGTTTGTTTATTATCTGTTATACTCGTTTTTTATTAATAATTAAACATTTTTCTAAAAAAAAAATATTTTCGGTGTGTTTTCATGATTCATTTCCGATGATTATGCCGAAAAATTAAAAATACGTCGAGGTAAAACAAATTTATCTTATTTGATGTTTATGGTATGTCCATTTTCCATATTATACATGTTTACACCACAAACATTTAGAAAAAAGTTATTTCTCTTCAGTTCTACCATCTTGCGTTGTTGCAGTTGTTTTGTTGCATTGAAGAATGGTTGCTATAGCAACGGGTTCGTTAGACATTATGAAATCTTATGTTATTAATATGTCAACAGTTTATTGTTATAATCATGAACCACTGTGAGTACTTCTTGTATAATCTGTTGGGTGCTTAATCTTGACATGAAACGTACAAACAAGAATCGGGTTCATGTTATTATCGAGTTATTATAAAAATGGTCGACATCTTTAGCTGGTTGAAAACAGTTGTATCCCTAATTGAGAACACAATACGCTCTGTAGTTGTATGGTTATGTCAGCTATTGCAAAAGTTTAAAAACACCAGTTATGTTGCTGAAATCGTAAATGATCACGTTTTAGGAAATAACACAAATTATGGTAAACGCAGTACTTTAAATGAACAAACCAAAAACATGGGTCGTATTTAGAATATTGAGAATGTAGTCTACCATTAAAAAATATAATTTCAAAATTACCTAACAAGTTGTTGGACTTTATTTCGCAAAATGCCAATATCGGTAGACAAAAATAAAAATCGTAGCACTTTTCTTTTTTTAAACCTAAATATTGTACCCTGTATGGTGTTATTTGAATTAAATTAACGGTTAAATAAAACTAAAAGGTGACTAGGACTGGTTAAGAATATTATACAAAATAATATAACAATGCACTATTATTTATTATTTTAATCTGTTACTTGGACTCTTATTAAAATGCCGAAGTATTGAAATCTTGCGAAAATTATAAAACTTTTTTATTGATTTATCGTGTTCAAAGACCTCGAAAACGTCGAGAAAAGTCATAAGGGGGGGGGGGGGTAATATTTTGTGTCCGTGTGTCTATGGTCACCGTATTGTGCACTCACAGACGTCGTAGGAAACGTCTGGTGCCATCGTTGGTGGTGCCAAAATCTTCGTAATTTTATTACGGAGAGTTGAAAAGCTTTCTAGCGTGACGGCAACGTGACGTGCGTAATAAAAAAGTCACATTTAAAAAAAAAGACTATCACAAGTCTTGAAAAAGTGTTCAATTTTTTTTATCTCGCTTGATATTGCTATAGTACTACTGCAGCAGGAATGATAACGATGGTTGATTTGTGGTTGATTAAAATTCCACATTTATCCCAATAATTTTTTTTTTTAAATCCTGCATATTATAGTAATGCAGTCTGTTTCTGGGAATGAACAAAATTCAACTTACTGTACTTATTTCCTTTCGCAACTTTCGATACTTTAAAACACAATAACTTGAAATGTAATATCTGATGTAACTTATGTTTATATCGCCAACCCATGCTATGTTTTGATTCTGCTACCATTGCATTCAGACAGAATGGTTCAATTTCGACATGACATAATATTCCTAATATTGTCCAATAAGGATAACGTATGACTACAATCAACGAGTACTGATTCGACAAATTTCCTTCAAAGGAGTATATATAGATACGTTTCGCAATCTAGCATGTATTGGAATTGAGTTTGATTAAATTATAGATATTACTGTAGCTCAGCCAACATACAACACTTGTTTGCTTCATAACTGAGCATTAGAACGTAGAAATAACATATATGTTTGTACTGCAATTTTTGAATATATTTTGTATTTGTATGTTCAAAGAAAAATGTGAATGTTTATGATGAATTTAGCTACCCACTTTGAAAATTTGGTTATGAAAACTTTAAAAAACTAAACAAATCAAAGAACATGATATTTACCCCACTGTTTAACGCTCTGGAAAAAAACATTGAAAAGGATTATAATAATACTGTATATATTCTTAAAAATAACTAAACAAAGTAACACCGTATATCTATCTATTAGGCCTACAGTTTTCTTACAACAAGAGTTACAATCTCATCTCGAGAATATCAGTTCATTACAGCCCGATGGAAATGTAATGCCTATTTATCACTGATTTTGAGAAAGTAAAATAGTATAGTCAGAGTTAATGGTATTTATATTTTATTTATTTATATTACGTATTTGTTTTTTAAAATATATTTTATTTCCTTCATTTAATTGCACTTTTTAACGACTAATAATCCGATTGAAATTTAACCTTTAACCACGTTTTAAGTATCGTTTTCAGAGTTACATATTACAGCATTGAGAAATATATAAAAATGTTAACTTTGCAAAATAACCTGTGTAGGCTTAAATTAGGAGGTTTATAAATGTCAGTAAGATAGTTTTTTCTTTAAGATTATTTTTACTAGTTTCATCTAGATACTGTTTCAAAATCAAATGTATTGTCTGTACGAATTCAAATATTTATTTTGTTTATAACCTGAAAAAATTATGAAATTAAATATATGTCATCTATTTATTAAGTAAAAATATTTTTGCCACATACGCAAGAACTCTGGCCCTACTGATCTGGTCAGGATCCAGCTCACCGCCAACCCCACACCCTACTCCGATCTATTTGCTACGTCTGAGTATTCAATAATCTGTTTGCATTTGCTTCGTCGCGAGGCTTAGTGAGCGAAGCGATCAGGAACTAGCCCCTAGTATTATATATTTTCAGATGTCTTCCTAGAACTTTAAACGTTTCAACCAATTTGTGAAATTTGGTACTTTTATTCTTCTGGTATGAAACATGCGATAAATGTTCAAAATTAGTCTTTTTTAGTTCTTAAACATTATTATTGAATTATTTGTATTGTAGTTCTTCCTCACGTATTATTATTTACACCTAAAGTATAGGCCTAACTGAAGAAATTTATTTCAAACAATGTATATAAACTAGTAGTTTGTTTAAAATAGTTTCAGTTGTAATTTGGAGATTCAATCTGATTTAATTAATTATAACCTTGTAGGCTGGCGCATTATTTAGTTTTTTCTTTAACTCTATCCGATTTAATATTTTCAAAGAGTTTACCGAAAAAAGAAATTCAATCATCCGACTCAAATTTAGTGTTTTTCTATTCGTATTGATTGAAGAATGTTTAAATATTGTAGTGCAATTGATAGTGTAAAATATTTATTAAGTTCTGATCAATAAAACATTGATCTACAGGAGGAGCATAATCGCTTCTCTTCAAAGAATTGGGTCACCTGGTTAATTGTGTTGCCTTGATTGTTGGTGACATATACAGGCATCAGCCGTCATGTTGAGAAGACGTTTTTATCATTTTCCATTCAGCTTTATTGGTACAATGTAATAGCTATGTTTTTAACGTATTTACTTTAAGCCAGTTCAACTAATAAAGGTGGAGGAGCAGCCTATAACGTACGTAAACCCAACGCTAGTAATTCAACTGTAGCAAACTTGACGAATACTGTTCGAGCATACAGTCTAATGCAGGACAGGGAATAGAATATCATAAAGCATAAACCAAACCAACCATAACCCGAATGTATCTTTTTCAGCTTCCTAAAAAATAATTTTAACTATTCTAAAAAAAACGCGGGAGCTCAGTTAGTTAAAAAAGCTGCGATTAAAAATGTATGCGATTTAGATCCGGCTGTTGTGTTTTATGTTCCATTTGTTATTTAACCTCTGCAGTTCACGAAATAAACCATGAGACAAATTAATCGCAAAATGTAAGTATACTAAACAAAATTAATACAAGTACTGCAACTGCCAACATATACATCTATATTAATTATAAAAATAAAACGAAACTAATTTCTTTTGATATAGTGAATCTTTACACTAACGTACCCGTCCAAGATACTATTGACATCTTGAAAAATAATTTAATCAGCTATAATAAGCTCAGCACATCACAAATTGACGAACTCCTGTTATTACTTAAGGTCGTCTTGAACCAAAATTATTTTACATTCGATGATAATTTTTTCGTGCAAAACGAGGGTTTCCCTATGGGTTCACCACTATCCGGACTTTTGGCGGACATATTTTCGAACCATTTAGAAAACGAATTTATTATGTCTGATCACAACCCACATAAAACAAAAATATTGTTTTATACAAGATATATGTTGATGATACTTTTCTCGTGTTTGATGGCACTTTACGTCAGGCGGAAATATTAAAACTTTATCTCAACAAAATCAACCATAAAATGCAATTCACTATGGAGACCGAAATAGATAATAAAATAAACTTTCTTGATTTGACTATGACCAAGGAATATGATAAACTAAAATATAAAATTTACCGAAAATCTATCACTACAGATACTACCATTCATGCAACATCACACCATCCATATCACAAAAAATGTCAGCATACAACTGTTTCATTCACCGCCTTCTCACCATACCATTGGATAAACACGACTTCTACGATGAATTGGAAACAATTAAATATATAGCCCAAGTGAACGGATACCATAATGATTGATAAACTTTTGCATAATCATATAAGAAATAAACAGAACCCCATCACACGGTCTAAGAATAAGAATAACAAATTCGTATCCATGGAATATTCTAACACCGTTCCGCATATGGTGAAAAATACGTTGGCGAAATATGATATTACCGTCACTTTTCGCACCAACAATAATATTCAAAAATTATTACGACCCAAACGTGTAATTCCAATCGAGAAGAAGTCGGGTGTTTACAAAATCAACTGTGATGATTGGACAGACGGGTAGGGCATTCAAAGACCGTTTTAACGAACATTTGCCGCATAAAAACAACCATAAATTAAAATCTAATTTTGCTCAACATTTAATTGATAACAATCATTCATACACCAATTTCGACAAAAATGTGGTTCCACTCCATATTTGCAAAAAAAGTAGACTTTTGAACGCCTTAGAAGAATTCGAAATTTATAAGGAGTTTAATAACAATCCTTCTAACTTATTAAACGATCAGCTGGATTTTAAAAGTAATAGTTTATATGACACAGCCCTAGGCTATTTTAAACCGGTTTTCTAACTACAGTACTATATTTCGTTTGACAGTTTACGACAGTGTACCATGGACCACACTACGACCTACACGATGAATAATTATCTGGCACAATTAATTTAAAAAAATGTTTTTAAAAGTGTTGTAACTGTGGTGTTTATGTGTGTTTTTTAAACGTGTTATGTGTTTTATTGTGTAAGTGTACTTGACAATGGGATTGCGGTCCCGAAACGCTTCGTAACATTCGAACGACCAAAAAAAGTCACAAGACGGACCATTAAAAGGTAATATTTAATATTATTATTAATATATTAACCTATATAATATTAAAAATAAAATGTTTGTTGGTTTGTCTATGACCAATCCAATTATTTCTACCACTTTGATTTTTATAAACTTTTACTGATTTTCAAGCATTGCTGTCCAGAATAACAAGGAATACATTTGCGTTTTGAAAATTCAGCTGGATGATGGAAAACACAAACTAATTTTGTAAAAATACATATTTTGGGTGCCTTTCCCAGGTTAAACGTTAAAGATAAACCAAAATGCGAAAGGGGGTGTCTTCACAATACGTTTCAATCTTACCGAGGGGACATCATTGCATACAGCCCAACTAATGTGTAAGTGCTGTTTTATAATTGTATTTGAGAGGGCCTAGTAGTAATCAGAAGGTTATTTCTATTTTCTTTATTGATATTATTAGCAGTTAAGGTTAGTACTATTTTTGTAGAATAAAACGTGATGCACTGCCACAATAATGAAACTATAACTAGCCTATCAGTGTTTCACGCTTTGTATTTATACAAAATTAAAAGCATTAATTATATCTACGTTTTAATAGTAATTCGTAAACAACTGCTTAGCGTTACTTTAAATTAGTCTAAAATTAACTTTATAACATATTAGCAATACATTTCGTTTACAGAAATATAGAATTTAGTATAGCTCCTAATTCAATATTTACAAACATATTACTGTACTTCTCAATATACTAAATTCCCCAAGCATTTATTTTGTTTAGTTTTGCTGCATTTTTCAACAATACGTAGTTTTATATTTTAAAATTATAGTTTTTATCTAAACGATGCTTATCCATAGAAATATATTTATTGTAGTTCGTGCATCACCGAAGATGGCGACATTTTCGTTGAAACGAGTTATAGTAAATTAAATGTATTCTGTGTTCCAGTTTTATTCTACCAAGTATATATTCTCTTATTTCAAGCTTAATATTTGTATTTGTAACGTTATTACTTGTGTGTTTAGCAGTATCGGTTGTACTTTGTTTGCAACGTTTTAACTACAAAACTACTTCTGTGTTTGAAAGGAAACCTTAAATTATTCTGTTTGATCGGATCTAGAAACTGAAGAAATATAAAGATATTAACTTTAAAAATGTAGAAATAGTAATAGAACTGTAAGACGTGTTGATGCTGCTGTGGCAATGGGGACAACATATACAGGAAATGTTTAGTAGTACATGTTAGTAAAAATACTAAACGAGAATATATATTTTTGTAATGTCAAATTATTTAAGAATAATAATAACAATTCTCAAACACATGTACTGGTTAACGTGTTAGAATTTCTTAGTTGTAGCCAAGTACCACTGAGGATGACAACTTTTTCGTTGAAACTCGTTTGATTATTAAACGTATGTGTGTGAAAATCCATGTTGCTGTTATTATTCTTAAATAATTCCTTCTTACTCGTCAAGCTAAACGTTTTGTTTATGTCAAATCACTTGTTTTCACAAATTAACGATTCAGGGACAAGCCCGGGATTATCTGATTATTTTGAACACTGACAAAGCAACTTTTGATTCAAAATGATCCTATTTTATAAAATGGCTTCTTTCTCTTCACTCAAAGTTATAAATCTTTTAATAACGACGAATTAACGGTAAAACATCCATGATCTGTGGAGTTGAATTGTTTAACATTATTGAAATGTCACGAACGATGCATAGCTAACAACATGTCAGATATGATAATTCTTTCGGTGAGTATAATGGAAGGCAATTTAATATGAATACTTAACTTAGCATTCAACACTGGTTTTTATTTACATGTTAAACTGCCGCGTGGTATTCATATAATTGTGTTTTTTATGGTTACATTGAAACTGCTTCGACACGAATTTGAAGTATAGAACCATTTGTTTACGTAATCTGTAATGGGTCTATCCTCGCAAGAATTTAGTACTTCTAATCACGGTATACTATTTAAAAATATTTTGTCTAAGATAATTACCGTACACTAGTATCAGAAACTGAATTTTAACATTTTATGCTTGTATTTTGTCAATTAAATGTATTCTTTCATAACAGAGTTTTTTTTTTATATATACAAATGTGTTAGCAGGAATTCAATTTTCTATAAGTTGACCTGAGCTTTAGTTAAAGCTGGCTTTGGAGAATTCGTAGTACACGTCAGATTGCAATTGTAATAATTATCTCCAATTGGTCTGGAAGTGTTCATACAGCAAACTACTGCGTTTAATTTAATTTATACAATAATGTCTTACAGTATAGCAGAAGTTTTGAAAGACCCATTATTAAAAGAAAAACGTTAAAAAACTTTATGGTACGGCAAAAACATTAGGCCTACAATATATTTTACATTGCTTTAATTATGTTTCTTGATCAAAATGATCTCGCGGGTTTTAACGATTAGTTACGGAACATTTTTGATAAAACAGTTTAATTCATGCCAGAAATAGCCATTACAGAATATTTTACAATTATAATATGTTATATAATTATGTTGTACGATCAATACAAATACTCGGATTTGGCGACCATTTAATAAACATTGCTAATGAAACAATTTAAGAGAATGCCAGAAATAGATAGTATGGAATATTTTAACGCAGATATTTAATTAGGTTACTGGATCAACACGACCGATAATAAGCATTCCTGATAAAAACAGTTGCATAAGTAACAGTGCCATTATGACCCCTAATATAAACAGATCAGAAAGTGACATTTTCCGTACCCTCCAATTCTGCCATAAAACTTCGTAGATCTGGTCTTGATGTACTTAAAGTTTCACCTCTCCGTAATAACCAAAGTCATTATCTGATTTTTCGGTCAAAACTTTTATATCTTCTAAAAGCTTTTCTGCCTTGATATAAGGTTGGGACTATAGAGCTTACAATATATTATTTAGAGCCCTACTAATTATTACAATTTGGGTGCTTAATTAGAACTAACAAAGATGATTTTATTTTAATTTGTTTAGTGTTAGTTTAGTGCGCTTTTGGCATGCCAGTAAATAAATAAATTCTAGATTAAAATGTTTTAGCAGTGAATCATGACACCACTGCCTTACATGAAGATGCCGTTTTGAGGTTAAATCTTTGACGGGACAAATAATTGTGTTACTGGAAATATCCTAAATGTACTAGAATGCCACCGTGTCTCCAAAGCGTCTCGGACTTTACTATTAACATATGTGACGGCTCAGAACGATTACTGTATACATTGGCAGAATAAAAACAACGACAGAGTTATGTAAGTGGAATTTATATATAATACGTGCCAGGTTTATACCATGTGTCTAGGTAGAATTATTGTGTCTGGCTGAGTCGATGTTGCTATTCGCCAATTTAAACATCCTTGATACATGAAATAACAAAATACGACAGCAATTATAAATCTAACAATATTTACTTTACCCTATCTAAGTTTTCTGTCTCTGTCTACTAATATACAGGGTGAATCAAAAGTCTGGCTTTATATTTTTGTAACCATTGCAGATTACACAACAAAACTTGGTACATCGTTTCTCGCAAAAAAAAACATTTTTGAATCAATTATAATTTTTTTATAACCTTAGGGGGACGGCCCGTAGGCAGGAGGAAAATATTAAATAGGGTCAAGTTGTAAAAGTTGTAAAAGCAAAACTCCTTTCTGTTTCTAAGTTTTTTAAGTTAAAATTTAGCAATATAATATCATCAGATATTTTAATAAAATACACTACAGAAAAATTCAATTCGCGATTGGATCATTATACTAATTAGCAGAAGTAAAATGACATCTGATTGTTTGCTACCCTGGTTGTGTATAAATTATCCAGATTGCATTTTCACACAGATCCAGTAATTTCCCTTGGCATTGTGCTAATTTATTTGGAGTTCCGTTATACATAATGTATACACAACGTGGCAATTATAACTGATTAGCAGCACACAAAACGCATCTTTGTTGCTTCATACGTTGTTAATAGTTTGTTAGTAATTAATCATTATTTACTTGACGGTATAATAGTTGCACCTTTATTTGTGTTATACTAAGTGTGATTTGAATCTTAAAACTTGATTTCTGAGGATGCGATTTCCAATTTCTCTTCAGTATTCTATTTGGGTTTACTAAAAGCACTTATTGATTTCAAAATCTGGTAAAATAATAAAGGCAGAAACGTGGACAGATCCTTCTGCTTCAGTCAATGGGTAGAACTCTGCGACAAAGGGAGAAAGAGATATATCGAAACCGTAAGTGTTTAATTAAACCATCTTTGTAATACGACATTATATAAAAAGTGTTCGTTTCGAAGTTCTTGAAATGTTTAATTGCCAATCAGATTTTGTGCTTAAATTACCCAAACAATATGTTGATCAAATTTCACAAACATTGTATAAACACATTTGTCGAATGGTCTTGTTTGTTATTACATTCTGATAATTTCTACTCGCATTATATTTAATGACTTTGAGCTTATACAAAAAAATATTTTTCTGCAGTATATCCTAAATCTGTACCAGATGGATTAATCAGTTTTCTTGTTTACAAAAATGCTTTGTTTTATTAGCCATAAAATATCGCAACGGGAAACCCAAACTGTCAAACGCAGAGAGGAATTGTGTAAACTTTCTTAATCATTCATTTGTAAAGAAACGTATTGTATTTGTTGGAACTGTTGTAAGTTTTGTAATTTGTAATTACTAAGGCGTTTACTTTCGATAAATATGCCCGTCTCTTATTTGTCGAACCGGCTTAGCTCGTGTTAAAAATATAATAAACTCTTTTCAAGCCTTATATTATTATTTTGTATACAATTTTATATTTAATAAATAATTTTCGCTTATCAATTGCTGATATTATATGAATACCTTTCCTGTTGTGGATGCAATTCTTGTTTTGTCGGAATCTCTACAGCGCACTTTTGCTGACACTGGCGACATTATCAAGTGCAGGACTTTCAATAGTTTTAAATGTTTTATTTTCAGCAAATATACAAAGTAAAAGGAAGCTGAAAACTTAAATGCTTATAACTTATATAATTCTTCACGAAACACCGCAATTGTAGTAGGTGGCTCATTCGAAAAATGCTTTACTTCATCATTTCCCACACACAAGCGTCAGGTGGTGAAAGGTATTGAGAGTGGGATGGGTATGGAAAGTTTGTTTCTCGGGAAATGCAGGTAGCTAAACTTTCTTTGAAGCAAAACAATATTCTTTACATCGGTATGACTGTTTGAAGAAACCACTGGGAACCAGAGGGAGGTAGGCTAGTACGACAAACACTCTTCAGATCTCTTGCAAAATGTCGAAAGATTGACTCTGCATCGATGTATAAACACACTGGATTGCGCGCTGAGTAGTCTGAAAGGTTCGAGAAACGAGCCGGCCGGCGTGGAGCTTCCCCCTCCACTGGCGGGATAGACCCGCGGTGGGCAGCGTGATAGATGGACAGTGATACACGTTGTTGTTGTTATATACAGTTCAATTCTTTGATTTATCCTCTACACTTTTTTATAATAATATGTCATTTTTGGGCAGAGGAAATAGTATTCCTAAATTACTATTCAAAACAGGCCTAGTTTTGTTAGCAGTCTTGTAGTAGGAACATAAAAACTGGTGTTTTCAAAATAAGAAATTTGAGATTGATCAATACTTTTATACAGTTCTATTTTAGAACTAAATTACGAAACTTTTTTACATTTATGAAAAAAATTACAAAAAATGTTTACTACTTTTTATATAGGCCTAAAGTTGAACTTTTTCCTTTCGTTACTAAACACTAGGGGCTCTGCCCCTGGACGCTTCGCTTCGCTCGCAGTTGGAAAATTCGTTAATGAATCTCGTTAATCTTTGGCTCGTTTGTACATTGTACAGGGTTTGGCGAGCGAAGCGATCAGAGGTCGAGTTCCTAGTAGTAAATAAAATTATTATACATTTTAACGGAATTTTGTAACATTTCAAAACATCGCAAGCTACATTTACAAAGCTTGGAGTGCGTCAAAAACTTACTAAACTTGTTTTATTTAACAATGTTTAAAGTGTAATGTATACCTAGGTATACTTTTATGTAAATTAAATGCAGTTTAAAATGCTAATACAGATCATGTTTTTCATTATGGTTTTGGTTCAGTTTATTTTCCCCTAAACTTTTCCTTATCCTTATCCAACAACAATAATAATAGTTTAAACACAAACTGTTAATCTATATAATAAAAATGAATTAATTGCTGTTCCTTTGTAAGCGCATCACTTGAGAACGGCTGGACCAATTTGGCTATTTTTTTATTTTAAAATGTTCATAATAGTCCGAACTAGATTATCATATAAAGACAAATTTGAAAAGTTTTCCGAAAAAGTTTCAAATTTAGAAAAAACTAAACAGCCTCTTTTGTATGGACTCAAGACCATAGCGCACAAAATCAGCTGTTCGTATAAAATGCTTAGTAACACATGTTTGTTTACATTCATTACCATAGCAACTTTACTAGCAAATTTGTAATCAGTTTATTATTTTTTCAAAACCAACAGCTTTTTAGGTTAAATTGACCAACTTAAAATAAAAACAAAAATCAACTAAAATTGCTTACTATATTTTAATTCAATTCAAACATTGGTTGTTACATATTATATATAAAACAACTGATTTGCATCAAAAACTGAACATAATTTTAGGTTAGGCCTACAATGAACCAAAACACGTTTATTTCCAACCAATTGGGCTAATTTAGAATCAGGTTTTTTACAATTTATCACAACTATCAGTTTTTTTAGATTAGGTAAAAACAAACAAAAGGTTTACTGTATTATCGATAAAGGTTTACAAACTATAGATCTAAATTTGTGTAGTATATTCTTGTGGCATAAAAATCATTTTGCAATTCGATCACTTAAGTCAATGGAATAACTTTACTAACTTTTAAATTAAATCAAGCAATAGCGAAGCATTGCTGGGTCCACTAGTTTACCATAAAAATAAGTGTTACATACTGTATAACTATTAAATATTGTTTAGAAATTAAAATGATTATTTTATAAATAATGTTTGGTGCCGTTGTTGAAGCTGAGCAAAATAAATTAAAACATTTGTGAGCGTTGCATTAACTTTGAATGCTTCACGTGTTGTTGCTGTCCCTCCAGTGGTGGGGGAAGCGGCTAGGCCAGCCGGACCTTATTCAATACACGCATCAAGCGATCCAGTGTGTTTATACATCGATGACTCTCTGTAACTTACATGGTTTAGAATAATGACATTCCCTTTATGACCTTCAACGTAGTACTGAACTAGTATATTTCTCCCTGATATAGTGCGCCATATTGTTACACGTTCACTACTTTGCGGTTTCTCTACGTCATCGTCAGCACGTTGAAATCGAAAAAAATCATTTGTTGCTCGTTGATAAAACTGTTTTGGTGTACAGGAATTTCTCCTGAAAAAATTCAGGGTTTGCTAATCATCGAGGGGAAATAAACTGCTCTGTCTTTTGTCCCTTACCTTACATTAAAAATGTAACTAGTTCTATACTTGAATCCACCATAGTTTTTTAACATTCTTCTTAAAGGCGTATTATTGATATTAATTTTCAAAATGTCTGGTGAAGGCCTTTTTCGGAGGCTGCAAACTTGCTTAAAAAGTCTACCGCGGGTTTTATTCGTAGTGACAGTTTTTGGATGAGCTACATATTCTTTATGGTGAGCCAAAACACTACCAGTAAGGCCTGTTTCACACCCAGCTGTCATGTAAACGATTCCGTATACACGAAAATCGGGACGAAGAGTATACGACTGTTTTCACACTTGCCCGACAAATGTCGTGGTCGTGTAAACGATACCCGACTGTAGTGCTATTATAATAGGAAGTCGGTTGCCCCCACTGCAGTGGACAACTGCCGATGCCGGTATCGGCGAAGGAAAAGGATGAAGGGACTAATGGCGGA
Source organism: Philaenus spumarius (assembly GCA_018207615.1). Lineage (NCBI taxonomy): Eukaryota > Metazoa > Arthropoda > Insecta > Hemiptera > Aphrophoridae > Philaenus > Philaenus spumarius. Next base: position 933,438 of record JAGFPH010000047.1, read on the forward strand.
GTACACATCTAGCCGGCACGTGTCGTTTGCAATTTCTAATAGTCCTGGTTTTTGTTCTTCTTTTTTTGTGTTAAAAAAATATTTAAAAAAATTGGCATCCACTTTGTACTGCCAACAGAAGTGAAAACTTAAAAAACTATGTAATAACGGTGTTTTTTTTATTTCCAAATTAATTGTAGTATCAAACATTAAAATTTTATAATTTCTAAATTAAAATCATTAACATTAGTGTAGTTTTCACATTTTTATATGGTTTATTTATTAATCAAAATATACGATGGACTGCGCAGGCGTAATACAAAATATAAATATAACATAATTTTCATAATAATTAATCAAGATAATAACAAAATGTATTTTTATGGATGACAAGTTCATCGAGACTTCTTATAGGCTAATAAGTTAGTCTTAAAGAAATTGTATCAAATACAAATCAATTTTCTCTATACATAATCATTCAAATTGTATGAAATAAAAAATATACATAAACAATATATTATATAATATTGTATACAAATAACTATGGAAAGAGAATGAGTGATAACTCAATATACTATATGCATATACAGTCTGTATACAATGTAGGCCTATATTATTGAATCGAGGTCTGAAAGAACCTACGCTCGGCTAGATGTCGGTTACCAAGATAGTTCTAGTTACCGTGGTGAAAAAGATCCACGTCTGTGTCGGCGTAAGCTACATGTCGGATAGATGTCGGTTACACGTTACACGACAGCCGGGTAGGTGTGAAACAGGCCTAAGACGGAACTTGTCAACACTTAACATTACGGCTTTACTTGGCAGCTGTTTGTGAAATCGTTCCTGAAACTCTACAGCAGTTCACATCAAACTATTTCACCCGGGACAATCTGTTTCGTAAGAGCTAAAATAATGCTCTACGATTAAAACTGTATCTAAGGTGCATTGATGCATTAGGGCCTACAGTTTTAAATACCAACAAACAAAAAAGTAATAATAAGCAACATAGTCTGGTAACAATCAACAATGTAATAAGATCAAAACGCAACCACTGCGCTTTAATTTCAGTACTTTTTACTTTGACGCCGTAAAACTCAATACGACACTGACCTTATGCGATGAATACAACTATATGCACACTATAGAAGTATCCTAGGCTAGTTCTTTGTTAAAATTTACCGCAAATTATTAAAATTAGTTAACAGATTGATTTATTCAGTCAAAACTAATTATGTGATTAACAAAGAGCAAGTCTCGTATACTTTTACAATGGTTATATTTTTTTTGTTAATGTGTGAGCTCAAAGTTGTATTCCCCACGATGTTTATATAAAGATTTATATATTCTCAAGTTAGTTCTTACGTCCCAAGTGTACAGGAATATGAGCTGAAGTTTGTGTCACGTTACTGCACAAAGGCCCAAGTGTCGTTATGTAAAGGTTGTTCAATCAGTGAATTCATATAATCTTTTGAAACTTATTTATACCTCCCAAGGGCTGTATGAAGTATTTGATCGATGTCTGTTTTAGTAGAGTAGAAGAAATAAGCAAATATAAATGTATGAAGTTCAAATATCCGTTTTCGCTTAATTAGTATCGTACGCCTTATAAGCGCCGAGGTAACCTACAGGTTAACATTTGGTTAAAAACTCAAATATTTCGTACTGTTTTAAGGTGCAACGCTTTGCGTCTTTTGTATAAAAATTAAATTTAATATAATTTAGAAATTATTAAATATTATATGATGGTAATTATAATTTTTGGAATGTAGCATTTTGTAAGACATTCCCAAATGTAGCTAAACATGTATCCCGTCTGTAAACTGTCATCTGTTTTTATGACAACTTTTTGTCCGTTGTAGGACTGTATGACTTTAAGGGTCTGCTGTAGGGGTGGCCATCTTGGATTTTTATCCCATAAGAGCAATGTTAAATTTCAAACCATTTATTTCGTTTATTTTGTATCATAAAATTGTTTGCAAGGTCACATTTTAAGCACAGTCACAATACGCATCCGTCTTACAATTTAGTTTTTTTAAATGCTTTTGATTTGGAATGTAATTGACATTTTGTAAGTACAAAGTTTGAATTTTTTTCCTAACACAATACAAAATTAATAATGAAAAATAATTTGCAAGCCGGATCTGAAATTTTATAAAGAATATTCACTTTTTTTTCAACACTCAATTACAAAAGACAGACTTATAAAATGGTTTGAAATGAGGCAATGTCAAAGCGTTCAGCTGCAAGAAATTGCACGGTTTAGATAGGGATATAGTGAGAAGCGCTTTCGTTTCCGGTTGCTTTCTCGTTTACTGGAGCAGACCCTTAAGGATACACATAGAGGATGCTGAGAGCATGTAATCTAAGCATTCAGTTCCTCAATAATAGCTAATTTGTCAATGATGTGATCAACGTTGGCTGATCTGTCGTGCTCAATATAGTCCTGTATGACTTCTGTCATCTCTGGTTCTGTTATCTTCATACAACAATATTGTATTATTCACTTGTAAGATTTCTGTACACTGATAATCAATTACAATTGCGAAGTAATTTGTACTTTGCATATATTTTGAAAACTATGTATTTAGCTTCAAAAACACCTGGTCCAGTAGTGAGCCATTGCAGAGCGTTTCAAGGTGCATCAATGATTACAAAACGGAAGGTCAAATAAACCGCCTAATTATTGTAAAGAAATATAATAGTTCTATGGGAGGAGTTGACCTGTTAGACTCTCTTGTAGTTCTGTACAAAGCAAAAATAAGTGTACAAAATAGAATTTGCTGCTATTTGTTTAATTTATTGGATCAGATTTATACCGCTGGTATTGCAATTCCATTAACATTTCTAAGAATTCAGTGCAATCACTTTTGAGTTTCAAAATGAAAACGTATGTATTGAGTATACCTTGTATTGATGTGTTTTTGTTGATAATATCATTGATAAAAAGCTTTTTTCCTGAGCATTCAGAGTTATTGCAGTGCATCTTTAGAGTACAGTAAGTAACTTTTAGTTAGAAAATGGTGAAATTGTTATTTTTAAACTTTTAACAACAATCCTACGTTAACGATATTATAGCTAAACATTCTACGGCATAGTTTGAGATTGAAGAATAACAACATTAACAATACAAAATAATTGAAACAAATATGTTTTTTAATCAGAAAACTATACAGATGAATGTTCATGTGAACCGCCACAACTGACGTTTCGGAATTCGTGGGCTGCGGGTCAGACTCGCACTTTTCTGGTTACATTTTAAGCTTTAATTTAAAATATAAATTGTAGCCAATACAAATGATTCCTGAGACAGTGTATACCTTTAAAGAAACACCGTTCTAATATTGAAATGTAAAATTAACAACCTCTTGTTTGCGGAATGTCCGAGACCTTGATTGAGTTAAAATGTAATTTTACAACAAAGCAGACTGTAATGACATATAATATTGTTGATGTGATATTAATTTGTTTTCTATTATGTTACAGGTAAGCTTTTCAAAATTCATAATTTCCATTTGGAATAAGCAGTCAACTTAGTAAGCAATATGTAAGTACATGCTAATCTAAATGGTATTAAAACTATTTTACATTTTAGGCCTACTTAGTGTAACGAATTTTGTACACACAGTTATTTTAAGAAGCAATTTCACTGAGTCAAAATTCAGATAGAAAGAGGAATTTAAAAGCTTTCAATCGTTAAAGATTTTTTCTTCTGAACGTGTCTTTTGGATTTAAATTGATTGTTTAAGATTCATCAAAGCAATTAATTATCAAGAAATAAATGAACTAAACTTTATTAAAAAGCATATGTTTCTGTAATTGTCATTGTTTTGTTACCTTTTCTTCTTCTCCTCTTTGTTTCAATTAACCGTTTTTCTCTAATTATAAAATAAAGAACTCTCTGCAATAAAACCTATAACTACTCTTTTGAATATTTGTTTATAATTTCTTGTATTACAGTTTATTATTTAATGAATAAAATAGAAGATTCTTCAACCTTTTAAAGGAATAAATCTTAGAAAACCCCAAGATCTTATGTAGCCTCCATTCCAACTGCAACTAATGACTAAGGTATTTACTTTAAAAGATACAGTCCACTATATTAACTGTACCAAAGGAAACATTGATTATTTCGAAATGTATTGTGTTTAAGATTCTGCTTCACATTTTATTATAATCTTGTCTTGTATTGAGCCAATACTAGGACGAATATTTAAATAGGTACTTCTCAATCTTCTTTAACACTTTGAGGGAAATATTGGGGGAAAATATTTACCAATTTTAATAACAGTGTGTTACTAAACGGATAATAATAAAACCAATTTACAATAGTATAATTGTACTAATAATTACTGTTTTTAACAAATATTTAGTTATGTAGTTCCGGAATCATTGCTATAAAATAGGATTTCTTCGAGAATCTCGTAATATTATTTGTAGTTATTTTTATAAACATAGTTTAACTAAAACTTTATATTCTTATTATTTATTTCACAGTTTGTCTTCATTTTCAACTTTTGTTTCTGGTATTTTAGTAACATTGCTTTAAGTAAAGATATTAGGACAGTTAGGTATAGAGATTATGTTAATATTTTTTTATACCACAGCAATTGTATACAATTCAAGTAGGCTAGATTTGAAATGTTTAAAGGGGATATATTAAGGCAGCAAGAGATAGGAACTGAAGTGAAATTCCACACGTGATAGACTCCCAGATATAGGACGATACAGTGATATATTTGATACAATATTTCTAATGTACCGGGAGACTGCTTTTTACAAATGTTTAGTAGGCTACAAGGAAAAAATGGGACATCTCTTTTATACATTTGTCCTTCATAGATAGTTGTATTAAATAAAGAGAAACTCTGTAAATTGTTTTATAATTTTTTTTAAATTAAACAGTTTTTAAAACTGAAGCTATTTGCAACACAGAAATTAAAAACAAAATTGGAAAACTGACTCTAGTGATATACCACAACTTTCTTCGCCTTCAAAAAGTAAACTCGTTGTTGGCACTCTATTGCGGAAATGTATGTACTATTGTTTGGAATAACATCGGGCTGCTCCACAGAGTGACGGAACACACACAGCCTTCGGTGTTCCAATGTTGAATCCATACTAACATATACAGAGGTTTAATTTAATTGTGTAACATAGGTTTATATTTAGAATTATACCAGAAAACTTTAATGGTCTGTTTTGTTAAAAAGCTCGTTATGAATAAATTTGGAAAACAATTTAAATTTGTAATTTTGTCTGGAAACGTTCTCGAAGAATCGAAAATTATAAAATGTATTATTACAGTCAGTTTTCAGTTGAAATTGTTAAAAAAGGTGGACCTTCAAATATTTGACGATTATGTTAAAAATTACTCTTGAGTTTCACTTCTTTTACGGCCAATCAATACAACAAGCAGAATAACAAAAATAGCATTAACCTTCTGGATAGAACCATTTCGTCCCACAATACAATGCAATTCAAATGTACATTGTAATCTGTTGAATCTAAAAAGCTGTTATTTTTAAACACAAAACAATTAAACAATTTGGCAATTGCTTTCAAGCAGTTCATGCGCTATATCTAACCTCGAAAAATGGCTTATTCAATATTAATTTAAAAATAGCGACCTCTTCGCGGGATTCCTAGTTTAAGTTTACTAAATATGTAAAATACAACTTATTACAATACAAATTTTAATGTCATTTCAAAGAATAACTAAAACTATTGAATTTTGACCCGCAAACTTGTAACATTATTTTTTGAATTAAAAATAACAAAAACGAAATTTAAACTTTAATCATTATTTAGGTACTGAAGTAAATAATCAAACCCCAATATCGAATATAGTGAATTCCTAATTTATAATATGATAATTTTGTTGAACGTATTTTAAATAAACTTTTTTTTAATTAATCGCCTTCGTCCGATTTATGTAACGATACATCGGGGATACTAGATTACCCGTAACTTAGATTAGGGGATACTTTAAATGAAGTTTCAACTAAAGATGGGCTTAGTAAACAATTATGACATAGTAAAGCCTTTATTTTTGTTCTCCACACGAGAAAACGCCTTTCTTGTTCTCACGAGTTTTTTTTAATTAACAACGAATAACGTTAATGAATTTATAATTGACAACAACGTTTACTTTAAACATTTCACTTCGTAAATTTTACATCGGCTAGTATTAATATAATGACAATTAATTGTGTGCTATACAGTATTAATTATAACAAGGTGGGTCAATATATTTCAAAACTTCCAATAAATAAATATCGCCGCGAATTACGGTTATTAAGACTGAGGTAATGTCCTTATTGTAATAAATGTCTGATGTGAAAAGTCAATACTATCTGTGTAATCATTTGTGTATACTAAGAACGAAAATGTCTCTAAAATTAACTAATATGTTTGTCTTACATATTTATAAAAAAAGTGCAATTTTTAATTTGGGAATTAAAAGAAGATAAACAAAACCTATTTATTTTAACAAATATTTTTAGGACGCTTTTCTTAGGGTGGTCAAAGTAACTTTTTATTCTGTCGCTTTATTGTACTCCTCTTATACAGTTCTTTTAAATTCAGGTATTACTTTATCAAAACATTCCTTTTTTGTTTTTGCTGACACGCAACTCTCCCCCCTGAAACTGAAATGTATTAATCGAGTTGTATTTCACACAAAACGAAGCAAACACAAAAAAGACATATTTAATTTTTTGAAGTAAAGGAAGAAAATGTAATCCTTCCACAACATCAATCAAATATGTTAAATATGTTTTGTTGTATCAATTTGAATCTATACTCATATTATAAAGAGGTAAAGTTTGTTTGTTTGTTTGTTTGTATGTAGGGGGTAATCTCTGGCACTACTAACCGATTGAAAAATAAATATAGTTTAAAAAAACTTAAAAACACGCTTTTAGAGCATATCAAACTAAAAAGTTAAAAATAATTTTTCAAATAAGCTTAAAACATTAATAAACGATAAATACTAGCATTATTGTAAAAAAAGCGTTGGGCGCTCGATGTACGAGAAATATGGACAAAGCGCCCCACGCTTTTTTTACAATAATGCTAGTATTTATCGTTTATTAACGTTTTAAGCTTATTTGAAAAATTATTTTTAACTTTTTAGTTTGATATGCTCTAAAAGCGTGTTTTTAAGTTTTTTTAAACTATATTTATTTTTCACTTTTTAGTTCGATGTATTATAAAAGCGTGTTTTTTAGTTTTTTTAAACTATATTTGTTTTTCACTTTTTAGTTCGATTAATTATTGAAAAAAAAAATTTTGGCCGTGGACGGGATTAGAACCCACGATCGGGGATTAAAGTCAGCGATGACCCGCGCCTTAGACCGCTCGGCCAACGATTGAACTAGCGTAAGAGAGATATAATAACAGTAATTAGCCACTGGCTTTTAGTCCAAGGGAGAGTTACTTACAAAGAAACATACATACATACATACATACATACATACAAGTGAAGCTAATATAAGCGTGTTAAAAACAGTTTTACTAATAAAAATCTACATTATCCCTGGGTAACATAGGCTATAATTCATTTCGATAAAAACCTTTTTTTATTCCAATATTTGTAAATTTAGTCGGACAAAATTCTTAGTTAGACCCAGAATGATAAATTAACACATGTATTTACATTTATTACCATATCAACCAATTGATAACAGATAATATAGCTGTTAGCACCAATATTTCCATTAACAGCTGATTTCAAAATTTGAAGCAATTATTGTTGTATTTCTAGCTTTTAGGTTAGGGTTTTAAGTGTAGACCTGAGCCTTGCTGGTTCTTTTAACCATTATTATAACTGCTGTTATAAAATATAAGAAATAATTTAATTTGAACATTTGGCATTATTTACCATCTTAGTTTTGATTTTAGCCTATTATTAATCCTTCACCTTTATTATAAATAAAACATAACATATGTTTTTAGAAGGTTCCATTGGGGGTTGGCGTGCGGAGCACGCAGGGGTCTCCCCTAGTAACATATATTTTCGAAAATATTTGTAGCACCTACATTGTTTTAGATTGGTCAATGAAGTATTAATACCATCTCTGTATTTTAGAAAAAGTACCTGTCATTCTCACAAAAACTAGTCCTACTGAGCATGCGCCGGGAACTAGGTCATCGATACTTCCACCTCCCTACTCCTCTGTTTTAATCAATTGTCATTTCCTTGATTGTATCACGTAATTCAATACTCTTTTTGCATTTTCTTTCCCGCGAGTTGCTACGTAGGTTGGTGAGCGGAGCGAGCAGGTGGCGGATGTCTCTAGTGATGTATCATTTCATTACCTCTGGTCGTTTTAAAGTCTAGAATTATTGTATAAACTTGTATCTTTTAGAAGCATTCTCATTTTCCAAATATCCAAGACAGTCTCATAGAAGCTATTGTTTTAAATCATACCAGAGTTAAACATAGTGCTTTTTCTTTTTCAACGTCTCCTTGTTTGTTATTATTTAACTCACACCATGTTTAGTTTTCAATAAACTTTAATGTTTAATCTACTGTGTAACGAAATGTTCGTACAGACAAGTAAGGGTACAAGTTAAAAAAAAAAAAACATTTCCGACCCTTCCTCTTTATCTAGCGTAATACACCTGACATAGGGGCTACTGAAACACATTTTACGCAACATCCCCCAACCCTTGTGCTGTCACCCCTACTCAATAACGCTATCTACCCCGCACCTGCATCCACCGAACCCGTTGGCTCTAGGCTTAGGATTAGCAGAGATAGCAAGACAGGTTGAAATGAAAATTTGTATCCGCTGTTTTAAAACACTTTCGACCGTTTATTAATATTTTTATATCGTTAAGTAAAGTAAAGTTTATGCGTGAAAACATGAACTAAATAGAGCATAGTAAATTGATAAGCTCGTATTAATTTTGCTTGTAACTATGTAAACACATCTCATTATTGGGATTCTCCCTCTTATACTAACCCATTTGATTTGTATTTTGGTACAATTACATTTCTCTGTTAACAATATAGTTTTGCTCACCGATCCCTATGGTGACTCTCGACGAAGCAAATGCAAACATATCATTGTATACTCTGATATTTTTTCGGAAATTACGATTGATACGACAGAGGCTCTTGTATCTTGGTAGGGCGGTGGATTTAGTAGTGAACTGGATCTTAAGGCATGCGCAGTATTGCCAGAATTTTGATAAAAACAGATGGGTCGAGTGGTGAGGGTACTGGTGACTTAAATCCTGATGCAGTCCAGAAGAGCCAGACTTGTTGCTTGCATGACAGGATTTGTTTATACAATAGAGAGAAATGTAAATAAGACTTATGTAGGCAATGTGTCCACACGTTTATAATGTACATACGGTTTAGTGCAGTGCAAATAAAGTTTGTTTTTTTTAGTTTAAAGCATACATTTTATTTATAGGCTATTTTGATCTGTTAATTTTGTATTACTACGATGCCGCCAGCACAGTTACTTCAATCTCGTGTAAATATCTGCTGAACCTCTCATTTGTTTTATTCTTGCCATATCAATTACAGCTCATTTTCAAGACCATTTAAAAGCTGATTTTCTCTTTTTTTAATTTAAACCGTGATCTTTATACTCTAATTTCTAAATGCGTTGTCTAATTGTGTTTTGCTTATCGTTGCTTAATAATTCGTAGGCACTATTTTACAGGTTTTAATCAATCAATTTATGTTTAAGTTCTTAAAGACTTCAGTATTTATGTTTAGAATGAAACAAATATTTAAAATGACTTAGACAATGTGTTCCAATATCTATAATTTATCTACTTAGTGAAAGTGCTATTACGATTCTACCTATTAGACGCGTTCGGTGAAAAGTTATGAAGAAGACAAATGTCTAACAATTTTAGAGACTTTTATTTTGCGACTTCAGTTGTGGAGGCAAAACAGTTTATTGAAATATTTAATTGAACAACAACAATTAATTCTACGATAGTAAACTAGTTTGTGGCGGATGAAATTTAGTTTCCAGTTTTTATGTTTGTTTACTTTTAAAAATTTTCTTCCGACTTCTCTTCAGTCCTTCATTTGGATTTAACCGTTAAATACATATCCGTTAAATACATATCCGTTAAATACAATTAACCGGTAAAGGATATAAGTAATAATAAATTTGACCAAGTTTTCTGTTATTACGCGAGGAGAAACTATACTAGTGTGTGGGGAAACCCCCAAAAATAACAAAATACATTGTATCATACAGTGTCAGTTTCTAAACATAGCTACAGTTGAGTAATCATCATCCCAACCTAATGAAAGTTAGAGTAACAAAAATATAACTGAAACACAATATGTGTTTACAGATATGAATTAAATATTACCGTATTAAATTTTTGTCATGTTTAAAAAAAGTACAATAGTTTTTATTGCGCATGCGCACTATTGGTAGTGATAGATTCCTCTATCTTCTTCTGGATCGCTAATTCTTAACATGAAGAATACTTTTTGTTTAATTTACATACAGGTCTATATTTATAAAATGCACACACGCAACCCTTTGAATATAAATAACCTACAAAGTATTCGTTCAACTAATGATGGGGAAAGACATCTTACAGTCAAAGGAAACCAAATATCAAGGAAGTCAAAGGAAGTAATATTTTGTTTCTTATTTCTGTCGTGTGATGGAAATAACGGGGTGATCATCATTAAAAATAACATTCAAATCTGACTTTTCCGATTGTAGCCTATGATTTACGGGTTTTGAAACTGTGTAAATCTTGACCTCTAGTGTGGTTCGACCATTTTACTTTCTGATTTGTAATTGTTTTAAGTTATTAAATTCCTTAATATGTGTGAAAATAAATCTAAAATATAATTATTACTGTAAAACAAACCTGTATTTCTGTTATTGTAAAATAATAATCAATAAATAAACGATTTAATTTATAATGTGTATGTTTGTATACATCATATTTTGAAGTGCGCTATATTTTTTCGTCTAAATTTTGTTTCTTTTTATGTGTTTTGATAAAAGGAATGAACAATAAAGGACATGAAAACTTAAATTTAAAGAATTTGAAAAACACTGAAATAGCTGTTGGAGTTTGCGTGTTTTAAAATTTAGAAACCTATAGTTTTCTGGATAGTATAGGTATCACTGTTATTTTCTTTTCACGAATTTGGAATTAACTATTTTCGGAAATATAGAGAGGAGTTTTTAGATGCTTAAATTCCTTTTAAATCATAAAATCATTGGAAGTAATAAAACCAAATTAAATTTATTTAACAGGTTAACATGTATTATATTTTCATTAAAAATCATTTACACTTTCAGAGAACAGCTAGACATGTGTTATTTAAGGATTCAGATTGTGATTTAAATTACAGCAATCTAAAATCTACTAAGTACTAAAACTAAATACTAACAAGCGATTCACCGAATTTACTATATCAACTTTAGTAATAGTAATTTCACTTTCCACATATTATAACTGGAAATCAGTACAGATTGTTAAGTTTATGTTTTTGTCAATAGTTACTATTCACGGGAGGAATAAAGTAATATTTAATTATTGATTGTTTAATAGATAAAGTTGTACGTTAAATAATAAGCAATTTCAACGAGAGGTCAAGCGCAATTTTCTACCATTGAAGTATCTCTATATTCATTCTTATAGAAAATTTTAATTTAAAATAGCTTCAAATCTATCTTTTGACTGTTTAATTAGTCTTTAGAATATTGCAGTGACCCTTTTGATGAGATTTAAGGTCGGGAGTAGTTACCGATGTGAGTACCGGGTGAGTACCGATCTATATATATGTGTTTGCACTCTAGCGGCGCATTTTAAGTCCGATTTGGTCCAAATTTGGTACACACGTTGATTGTCTAAGTAGTTCGGACGAGTTTGTTAGCCAACAAATCCAAAGTAAATTTTTCGACCGGAAGTTACTATATTTTTTATATTTGTCGTTTTAGAATGAAACTTTTATACGCTTGTTGTATCTCTCAAAATCGATCAAAACGTAAAATGCCATAAAAGTACCCAGTTCAAATACACGTAGGGGCCGACGGTCGAGTTTGTACGCTGTGAGCTAAGCGAAGCAGTCCACAACCCGAGGCCGCAAGGTCGTGGTGCAAACCACCAAAGCGAGTTGTTCCGCTGCGAGTGGAAAGAAGGAGCGGGTGAGTCGAAGCTGGAGGCACAGGTGCAAACAAATTCTACTAATATATTTCGTACACTTAGGCAGCAATTCAGCGCCTTCGTGGTAGATCAATTTCCCAAACTGTTGGTTGAAAACATGTAAAATTAATTTAGGAAATCCGTACAACTCACGTCAGCGGTTCAGCTGCGTGGTCGAATAACGTAAAAAGCTTGTTACTGCACATTTTAAGTTTTGCTTACTGGGGGGGGGTCTTTCTTTTTTAAGTCCATTAAACGTTGTTCCTCGAATGATGGAACTACGCATATCTTATATATTTTCAGTTATAAAGCTTAAGTTTTTTAAATCGTAGTAAAAGCGGTACCGCGATGTATAGACCTATGTAGTAAACCTCTGTTTAATTTAATATCGAACTAAAATTAAATGTGTATAATTTTTAAAAGAATATAGTTTTTATATATTATATAACATGCATTTACTATAAATACCCGTCATAGAAACGTGTTGCACTAAAATAGAGTAAAATATAAATACACGAATACGTTTACACAAAAGAAACAAAATTATACTAAAATTTAAAGAATTATTGTTTTCTTTGTGCTTGGACGAAGTATCAAGTTTGTAGCCAGGTCATATCTTATCTACTTTCTGTATTATCTACAAACTACTTGCTAAAGCTTTGTATTGTTGACTTGACGACTTTAGACAGATAATTAGTAATTAAATACAACTTTTAAACATATCTTATTAAGTAAACTGCTTTCTGCAATAGCAGCCATGTTAACAGTGATCCGTTTGGTAATTTTATATGAAGTTTTAGTTTGTTATACGTGTTTTAACGGTACCAATTTCTATTTCTAAGCTATGGTCTTGAACAATCTGTTAAATTTGGAACTTCTATCACAGATTACGTATGTTTGGACCTAATATTACTGGCGGTCGATTTACCTGCTTCTTCATTAGTCTAACTGAAATAAAGTAAACACATAAAGCAAAAATGTGTATTTTACATACTACTGTAAAACGTATTCATTGATACGTTATTACTTTTTGTTATTTTAGCAGCCTTTGTCCCTTGTTTGGTCAGTGTTGCAATTGGGGAACTGTTTCCAAGTTCCCAACGCTTTCATTAAATGTTTAATTTTTAAAAAATTAATTAATTTTTGTATTAGGCGCAAAAATTTACTTTGCGTTTCCTCCTAATATTTTGAACTGAATGACAAGGATCAAATATTTTTTTCTGGTAACCAAAGAAAATAGAAAACGTTTAAATATTTGGCAGATTCTCTTAGTTTTAATGAAGGAATGTAAGGTTTAAGTAATTTGATGCGTTTGAATTGTGTGATTTAGATACTGGAGAATATTTGCATTCTTTGTTGAAAAATTATGTATCACAGCTATTGATTTTATTTATAGGTTACATATACACATTGTTATAGTTAATTTCGAAATCAGTTCCAGTAGACCAGGGTGGAGACTATTAATTAGGGTTTGACGTCCCTCGTTGTCCCAAGCCAAATATTTGCATTACTAATATTACAAAACATAAACAATATATATATACATACATAAAATTGCATAGTACTAAGTAAATGATATTTTTGCGTGTGTTGTAATGTTTTTGTTGGTTTTCGTTATTATGTTTTATTATTAGAGTTTGTCTTTATTTTATTTCCTAAATGTGTATATTCGTTAATTAGTTTTGGTTTTATAATGTTTCTATTTTTTATTATTTTACTTTCTCACTATACTATAGTATAGAGAAAGTATAGTGATCGCAAAAAAATCGATGTTGAGATTTTTGTGGAAATATCCGTTTTGGGATCCCCTGAGTCCAAAAAAGTGGTTTTTACAAAATGTCTGTCTGTATGTCTGTATGTATACAAAGCTAGAGAGAAAACTATTCGATCGATTTCAACCAAATTTGAACAAGACATGTCCAGTACGCCTGTATAGATGCACGAAAAAGGGTTTTGAACAATTTTGAAAAACAACCCCCTTTTTGGCCAAAAACCCCCAAAAATATGTTATTATTTTTTTATAAAAAACGGCTCTAATGATTTTGATAAAGTTTGGCTTATTTGTAGCCTTTAATGTGCCCTACCATATACAAAAAACCGCATCTCTCTAAAAATTCTCGTTTAGCTAATAATAATAATAATAACTGATTTTTGGGGTTTTTTTGGCCATAAAGCGGGTTGTTTAAAAAAAATGTCAAAACCTTTTTACGTGCATCTATAAAGACCTAATTGCCGTGTTTGGTGCAATTTTTTTCGAAATCGATCAAATAGTTTTCTCTCTAGATAATAATAATAATATTTATTAGTTAATCTCCAACTTTAATAAAAAAAACTCTCCTACCCCACCCTACAAGTCACAGTGAATCTGTTTAGTAATTTAAATGTGTTTGTGAGAAAGTATGTGCCAGTTCCTGGTACCGTTTATTTTTAAATATAACCAAGATTAATTTTTTCCATTGACATAGTTTGTTATTTGTGAAGTTTTTTTAATTATTTTTGTTAACTAATTTTATTGCCTGTAAGATTTGTTTTGTTTTTGTTTCGAAAGCTACGCTGGAAGCTCTGTGTATTGCAGTTGTTTTAATATCATAAACTATATTTACATTATAGTACAGTACAGTATATTATTAGTTAGTAAATTTAAATTTGTCATATTCAGAGTGCAGCACTTCTTTGCATACAGCTGAGCAACAATGCAACTTCCATATTTATGTTATATGTTCCGACTAAGTTATATGTTTTTTCAAAATTGTTTTTGGCCATTAAGCTGTTTAACAATTTTCATTTCAGTTCATTGCCATCCCGTCATAAGTGTATGTGCAAGAACTCTATAACTATAGGATTTAATTATTTTAAATTAATGAATTCGACCAGATTACGACTGGTTCGATATCCGGGAGTCGTAAGATACGCATGTACATATTGTGTTTTTTTTAAATGTGTTATGTGTTGGTGTCTGTGTAAATAACGTTTTTACGACCTTCATGCATAGAGGGATTTTCTGAGGATGAGATAAATATCAAGAAACGCGTCAAAAGCTTTAAACAAAAGGTTTACTGACGGAAAAAATGTATTAGGCCCCTATACTTTATTATATAAGTTAAATTGTTTTCCAAACTGTATCATTCGACTAAACATTATGTTTTTAATAATTGAAATAAACTTTTACTGTGGATTCTGTTACCAAGAAAATGTAACTAACGGTTATTCACACAATCATCGAATTTATAAAATAATTTGTCGTCAAACAGCAGCAGCATAATTTACCACATGGTTAAACAAATAATATGAAATTGTTTTGCGTCGTAGCAAACAGCAACTAAATTATCAAAGTACAACCTACACTGCATAAAAGATAATGTAAGAACCTTAACTACGTAAACGTCGACTCTTTTTACCTAAATTCTGCCTACTATTGTTCTGCCTGAAATACAAAAATTATGATGCTTTGCGAGATAAAAATTATTATTTTAATAAAACCGTAATAGGTAATCTCTGGCGGACATTTCTTCTGTTTACTGTTTTGTTTCTTTTTAACAGGTTGGTCAGCTTAATTTATACACGATTTTATAAACGTTTTCACTGTAAAATAAAATACATTATTAATTAATTAAACTTTTTCCAAAATACAGTTCGTCCCAGCACAACAAAGGTCAATACTTCAAGAAGTGAAAGTTAAACACATTTCCATGTAAATTTTGTTGAAAACACTTCCGCCTGTCTTTCCGTGTATGTTCTTTACAAAGGTTAAAGAGATTTAATTCATCCTTAAATGACCAATCAATGGGCGTTTAGTGGGTTAAATTTTAACATTAGTGTTATACATGATTGGTAAAGTTTGCTCCTACTTTGAAGTAATATTATCCAGTTGTCGATTACAAGCAACCAACTAGTAACCGAATTAGTTTGATTCTCCCTAAAAATATCGGAAAAGCCTTGTTTGGGAAGAGAGGTTGTTGTATTCCCAGGGGAAGAGAACCCGCCTTACTCGTGCGGTAATTCAGGTTATTAGTAGCTGTGAAATAAACAAATCTACGTGTAAAATGCCGTTACAAAACCGATAAGCTTCGAATATTTATCAATATGTAAGATATTTATCGAATTTATAAAATTAATATCAAATACGCTTGTCTTCTAATATGTAACATTTTCAAATTTATAGATTTTATGGACATTTTCAAATCTTAGTCAGCTAATTATTTTGCGATATTAAAAATTAAATTGTCTGTAGCTTCTATTGTCTTTAATGATCTGCATGTGGTAACTGAGTCTGCAGCATCAAATGTAAGGGTTTGACAGTTTAGACAAACGTATGAATTAGTCCACTTCTTGTCTTCATTAGTCTATCCAGCTTAGAGTAAAGACGTCAAGAAAATAAACGCAATCAGCAAATAAAAGAACTGAAGTTAATGTTTTTCGTGAAGATTTTGTTTTTATTTTATCAAAGTTTACAACAATATTTAGCAGTTGTAACTTCTTGAAAGTTTGTTTTAAAATCTATTCACAGTTGGGTTTCATGAAACACGGAATACGAATAACTCTATTCTTTTGTATTGTATGCCACAAGACCCACCTTTTCGAATACGATCGGAATTAATGAAAAAATTCAGGACATATTTAATATTATGTACTATAAAACAACATTGAACTATAGAAACTAGTTCAGACCGATTCATGAGAAGCACAATATTTACTCTGTTTTGGCGATTTTCAGTTCTTTTTTATTAAAGTAAATGAAAAGTTAACACAGTTGCCACTGCCGGGTTTCCTCTAAGATTTTAATCATTTAAAATTTCCAAGAAGCCTATTTTTCCTATTTAAAAAATATATAGTTTCAAATTGTATTAATATCTAACTTTTAGATTTAATTTATTATTATTGTGTTTGGAGAAAGTCGATAAACAATCAAGATTTTCAGAAAATTTGATATTGACACTTTCACTTCAGTATAATATTTTTCTTTGTTTTAAGTGTAAAATGGTCAAACAAATGAAAATTGTTTAGTAACATTAACATAAATGTACATTACATTTATATTGTTTTACTATTTTTTTTAGTAGGTGTATATTTTATAATTTATTTAATATATACTACTTTTAGATTTTAATTAATAGTATTTAGTTTAAATGTAGGAAATCAAAGTTATTGATTTTTATTGTATTTATTATTAGTCTAATACGAACTAAATAAGTTTGCAATAAATTTAATGAGTTTTAATAGAATAGTTACAGTTATTGTAAACAGTATATTGATTTATTTACAATATTATAAATATATTTCGAGACAGGTGGAAGAGAGTGTAAGAGTGCGCCGGTGCAGGAGTAGAATACGAGCGTAGATAAATAAGGGGGCGTGCGGAACAGCGTACAGAGCAGTATAATCGCGGACTCAGTCAGTGCCGAGACGCCGATGCGATAGGTTCAACACGTTCTACTCGCGACATGCACGTTATAAACACGTAATCTTACGTAAATAATAATTTATAAAATTCTGTGTATGACTTTAATAAACTATGATAAACTCTAACTAGTGTGTGTGGCCTTAGTGTGTGTTAGTGATAGTGTTTTAGTGTATCCTAGTGTAATGCAGCACCCTACGACCCCGTGGTTACTCCCTTGGGGAGTACCTCTGCACAAGATGGTTGCTTTACCTCTACACCATCCGCATCCTTTACATACATTACATCCACATCCCGTACTAGGCCTAGCTCCGGCTCCACTGACGACGTTGAGGACTTTTGTGACGGCGGCTCATCATGTACCCGCGGCGCCGAGACCTAGAAAGGTAATAGAGTGCGTTATCAAGAAACCCTTGTAGAGATATATTATATTGAAATATTTAATTAAAATAGGTTTTAAATTCTACAATTGAATACGATTTAAGTACGTGAATTAAAATAATAGACAACAATTAGTAGTTAAAATATAGTTAGTTAAAGTTGTGTTATGCAAATAAATTAACATACTCAGTATTAAATCATGTAAAAATGTCCTATCGTTGTTTACAAAAAAGTCTATATATTTAGTCTCTGTAAATATAGTTTTACATTTTTTATTTGATTTATGGGTGAATTTACAATATTTTCCCCTTCTGATTTTAACTACACAATAATCAATAGAACGCTGTAAGGAATGTATGATAAGAAAATGGAATCTATGATTACCTCTAGATTAAAACATACTTAAACGTAATTTTACTAGTAATCATTTATTTGTTTATTTATTTACAAATAAATGTATTTTAAAACAAACGTAGAATTTGTATTCAGAAAATATCTATTTGGAAAGAAAAATAATTATTAACGTTTATTGGTCGAGCGTTGTCGGAAGTATTACGAACAAGAAGGTAATCTCTATGCAAGAAGTTAAACAGAAACTTTTCAGTTTAGTCCAGGTATTTTAATTATGTAAATGCAATTGAACTAAATAAATAAATAAAATGTATAATTAGAACTGAGTCGCTCTGTGTGCATACAAATTAATAATGTATAATTTACGTTCTTGGTAAATGTTTGAAACTAGCGGAATCCAAGTAATGCAAAGTCAAGAAATGTTTTACTCTGTAATTACTACACTAAGGGTTTATTGCAATATTTCTAGTAATACTACAAGTAATTAGTTTTTATTACATTAATAAGATTTTATTTAAATTTATTTTTGCTATTTTTTTTCGTATAATTTTTATTATAATTATCACTGCACAGTAATAAACATTCTGTAAACAAATTAATGTTTTACAATAAGTCATATAAAACCAAACCAGTTTCAATCATTAAAGTATAAATTCTTTAACTAAAAAAATTTAATAAAACTAAAAATTTCTTGAATTTATTACTGTAAATACGTAAACAAATTATAAAAGCTAGTTTTATACTGATAATATCTTTAGAAATTGTTTACCAATTTTTTAACGGCCTTTGTTCTTGTGGTTACATTTTAAATGAATAAACCATGTTTTAATTACAGTGCTAATATAGAGGTTAGAAACATAAAGGTACGCGATTTAATTCAATACATTATATTGAAATGTAATACCAACAGATATCGTGTGCATTCATTTTAATACTATCCTAACAAACTTTCCCAAAAGAATTTAATAACATCTTATAAGCGACAATTCACATAAATACTACTCTATATTTCAACAAATATCAGTTTTTATATTTTTTAAATAACTGTTAAAATACATTGTAACAAAGAATAAAATTGCTTTTAACGCAGATATCATGAAGCTTTATTAACAAATTTTTACATCTGGTTTTTAAAAGATATTTTTTAGATAATTATAAAAGTTAAATAGATTTATTATGAGAATTGACTC
Source organism: Philaenus spumarius (assembly GCA_018207615.1). Taxonomy (NCBI): domain Eukaryota; kingdom Metazoa; phylum Arthropoda; class Insecta; order Hemiptera; family Aphrophoridae; genus Philaenus; species Philaenus spumarius. Next base: position 952,890 of record JAGFPH010000047.1, read on the forward strand.
AAATTTGAAAATTAAAAACACTATTGTTTTAACTAAGTTGTAATTGAATTTGGAAGTTATCCTAGATTCTAGAAATATTTCTGAAATTTCCCTTAAAGGGTCGGCTCTAGCTGTCGGCCATGTTGGCTGACACGCTGACACTCCATAAGACCAATGTTAAATTAAAATCCAAATTTTTCCTTTATTTTTGATCGGATAATTATGAACGATATGCCATTTTAAAGCTATGGCCAATATGCATGCAAATGGCTTTTCCAAAACTAAGAAAAACATTTTGTTTAATATTTATTAACAATTTAAAACATTGATTTTTAATATTTTTTTATGTTGTCACTATTAATTATAGCAAAAAACTACCAAGCCATTCGCATGAAGAATTTTGTACCCAAAAGTTTGGTATTTTTTTTAAAACGCAATTTGAACAATTGCCGGGTTTAAATGGATTTAGGCTAAGCAATGTCCGTGTAACCTACCACCGCTATAGGGTGATTTTAAATATTTTTTTACGTTGTAACTATTAATTATAGCGAAAAATTACCAAACCATTCGGATGAAGAATTTTGTCCCCAAGAGTTTGGTATTTTTGAAAAAACGCTATTTGAACAATTGCGGGTTTTAAATGGATTTAGGACGAGCAATGTCCGCGTAACCTACCGCAGCTACGCTGGAGTCGCAGGTTGCTTTCTGTTTTACTAGACCGCGTAACTGTCTAGACGTAAAACTGTCTGGCCGACCCTTAAAGCGTCGTTTGTACAAGTTTTGTCCCCTTAAACAAATTGTAAGTAGTACATTTTTTGGTATTAATGTAGATGTTATTTTCGATTTATGTGAATTATTTATTTTCAAATGTAAGTTTGTTAAATTACAATTTACTGTCTCAGCAGATAGATTTAAAATAACGAATATTAAGTGATTATTGGTTATTGATCTTAATCCGTTAAAGACATTACTGATCAAACAATTGAACAATCTACGCAAACTACCAGAATGAATGCTAAATTTATGATGTGTAATGTAATAGATAGTTTAAAGATTATGCCATCAAGTTCTTTGTTTATGAAACTGAATAAAAATAAAAGTACTTGAATTTAATCTAAACAAATTTAAAAACAGAAGAGGATAAACAGTTAAAACTTTAGCAAAACAAACTCAAATGAAAAGAAAAAGAAGAATGAAAATACATATGAAATCGAAATAATAAGTAAATATAAAATGAATTACAAATTACAGTACTGCACTAAATAAAAAAAAATAAAAAAATTGGGTGTGCGTCGGACCACACGGTGGAAGTTATACTTCTTTGGCCATTCTCATACACCCACTCACGCACACAAACAGACAGGATATATAAATGAAATATAAGACATTTTTCAATATTATTCAATATATTTATCTTCAATATATTATACGTGACTTCATTATTATATTATACACCTATATTATCATTATCAGTAATTATATATTGTGGATTCGGTGACCCTACTGTCGATTAATCGATAGTTCTTAAAAATTTGTTCTTACTTTTCAGCGTGACGCGGTTTCTCGACCAACATCCCATCCCAAAGTGT